>QQSS02187244.1:0-13542 GCA_003687565.2 Craspedacusta sowerbii | reverse complement strand
CGGACTCTTTTCGAATTGTCATGGATTTCCCGCATTGCGTCCCGATCGGGAGCTTTCCAAACTTCATCGGACTCAGGTGTAGCAAGCAAACGGTCAATATCGGGACCATCTCGCGGCTGGCTACTTCGCTTTCTGTAAATTTCTTCCAGCTCAGGTGTTGCCCGATCAGAAAGATAATCATCGTCGGACGAACACGACGAATCACTACTGTCACTTCTGGAACGACCAACAGTTTGGTGAACTCCATTGAACGCTGATTGCTTGCTCGCGTTGTCGATATCATTTCTTTCAGCATCTTTCAAAAACGACCGAGCAGAAATGTTGGAGCTAACCACCAGATGGTACTTGTCAATCCCTGTTATGCTCTTGAAGTTTCGATCGCATTTAAGCGGTGGCTGTTTAGCAGCCTTGGTGATCACCGAACCAAAAGAGTTTCCCCTAGGCCGTTCAGACAAGGCGATGGAATCCTAGAACAAGCGCAAGAAAATACAAAACAAAAATTATCCTAGGCGACAAGAAAAGGATTCATTTGCCAAAAAAAAAATTTCAGACCAAATGTGGATATAAAAAAACTGCCCTCAAGCTTGCCTGCCTGCCTGCCTGCCTGCCTACCTGTCTGCCTGCCTGTCTGTCTGCCTGCCAGCCTGCCTGCCTGCCTGCCTGCCTGCCTGCCTGCCTGTCTGTCTGCCTGTCTGTCTGCCTGCCAGCCAGCCTGCCTGCCTGCCTGCCTGCCTGCCTGCCTGCCTGTCTGTCTGCCTGCCAGCCTGCCTGCCTGTCTTCCAGGCGGATTCTCATTATTCTCCGTGCCTTGCTGATCGAAATTTCGCGCGGTGAAGTGTGGTTACATCTAGCGTTGCGAACAGCTAAGTAGCAAATAGCCTGTAGTAGCGAAGTTAATCGTGAGTTTTTGGGAAAAGTCTGCATAGAGAACACACGTCTCCTTGAAGTCAACTTTATCGATTCAGCCTAAACCATCAAAGGCATTGAGAGTGAACGCGAAGGGAATATATTTCAGGCATGTTTTCGGAGGTAGGACGTAGGTGCCCCTACAAGAAGTTATCGTAAACATGGCGCTTCACAGGACCAACACGTAGTCAGCGGGACGGGGATTACAGGCCATCGCTAGAGAAGAAAACCCACCTTCTTTAATAGAGCCGGCTACTAGCACAAACATTCATGTAGTGACGCCACGAAAAATCTGGTCAGCAAAATACCCTTAGGGCATAAAGTGGCATCTGCAAACTGCAGTCGCGCTGCGTGCGCTCTGCCTAGAAGTAGACTGCTTAAATGTTTCTAAACGCAACGAGAGTAAGGGGAGGGGGGGCTACTACAGGGTTTCCGTACACTTGACTGTCCATGGAAGTGTGCGTCGTGCATGGACGTGAAATGCCATGCATTGCGCATATACAATTTCGTTTGCAACTGGCTTCTATCCTGGTTACATCGATGGGGGAAGAAAATTTATATAATCAACAATAGGGCTTGGGAACCGGCGTAGCTAGATAAGCTCACTGGCGGAGTATCATTCCGACATTAGCAGTCTGTATATACTTGACCGCTTAAATACTGACCGCCTGCACCACCTCATAAATCTAATCCGAAAAGCACTTTTGATATAAAAGAAGATAATAAATCGTTGCCAACATTTGGAAAGACACTGGCTTTCATGGCGCCAAATTCAAGGGGGAGGGCCCTCGGAAGTAAAACGTAAACGTAGGAAAGTTTATTTTCAGTCAGAGATACGTCAAAGCATGGTGAGTGATGTTTACTTTTTTTAAACCGGACTTACTTTGTCTTCGAGTTCTGAAAGCATAACGGATAATTTCTGCTGAATCAGCGTAGGCAAGAGGCCGGATGCAAGCAAGTGCCCAGAGCAATCTATAAACCATATGAGCTTTTGATTATCAGGTAGCAGTTAGGTTTTCACGACCCAGCAATCGCAGTGCGGCTTACATGCTCCAACAAACTACGAAAAAAAAAACACTAGAACTTTTATATACATTTTTAAAGCCATTAACAGAAGGCACCTCGGACGCAGATTCACTAAAGAAGCGTTTGATCTCTCACAAAACCCACCAGCTTCTAATCCAAGCTATTGAGAATTGGAATCATCTTGTCAGATGCTCACCAAGGCAGGGCTTGCCATCGGCTGATTAGAAAGCTTTACGCAGGCCATGCGTTCTTACTTTTTTCCGTATCCACAGCAAGACAACAGCTATACAGGACTTCACACAAAGTGAAACAACCACTATATTGTTAATATTAATATCATGTTAAAGACACAGTCCGATATCAATCACAGTCCTATCAGATTGAATAAACTTTGTGTCTTTAACAAATTTGCACGTACTGATGATTATCATACCAAAAAATCGCTCAAGCCCGTTTGCGCGGGCGTCTCAACTTGATAGGGACGCCTCCTTCTCATATAAATGCAAGCTTTTCAAATCTCATATTACATCCTCTGTGCCTTTCACGAGATCTAACTATACATCGTGGACAGGTTGCATGGGCAGCTTTTAGTTGCATTTACTGGAAAAATAAAGCTAGAGTCTTGAGTTTGCGTTTGCATGCGAGTGAATCTCGGAGATCTTATTCCAAATTCTAGCATTGAGACTGTCGTGTTTGAAAGGAAATTTAAGAATTAATCCAAAATCTAGGAGCGGCTATATTGTTTCGAAAACGCAGGGTGGTTCAAAGACAAAGCCAATCTACGGGCGTACCAATGCTTATCTTCCTGGTATGATTAACTAATGCCTATGCTCCGACGAACGTACCATGACTTAAATGACTATTGCCTCCAATTTTTCTGGTACTCTCGAAACCTTTTCTGATTGAATTCGGACACTTTCATGCTTTTACTACTACATATTCTCCTATACTAAACTTCTACAACGACCAAAGTGCAAAAATAAAGAGTTTTTTTTTAACCCGCATAAACAAGCACTTTGAACACAGCGGTACATTTGCACAGCAGAAAACATTCGCCAGGCTATTACCAGGCCCCTACGCAAGTAGAGGCTACTGTCCAATGGACAGTGTCTATCACCTATCCTGAAGTCCAGCGCAATATATAAAACACGTAATTAGAAACAGCATATAAGATTAGCTGGTCCGTGAACTGAACAGACGGAATACTTAGAATTTGTCTCGATTACCCAAAACAAAACGTACTTGCAGTGCAACGAGCTCGTCGTCCTCCAAGAGATCGTCAAAATAGCGAGCGACCTCAGAATGCGGAGATGCCATTCTCATTGCACTATGACAAGAAGGCAAACTTTTTAGACGGATCGTTATCGATCCAAGAGATTAGCAGACAAACGGTACATCAAGCGCTGAACTCCAACTCGAATACAGAAGAACCCAGGTCACGGATTTCTTCGCCACAACCGCCTTTACCGACAACAGCGTAGGCAAATATTGGAGCGCATTTGTTCACGTCAGCCAGATCTACACCTAGTAGGTGAAAGAATGATTATCACAAAAAGCAGTTGAGATAAAAATCCACAATGCCTCGCCGAACCCGCAATCAGAAACAAGCCGTCGGTGTATGGAAGGCTGTCGCCGCAATGCAGTCAAAGCCTACAGGTTTACCGCTTGTGGTAGGGATGGCTACAGTCGGGGTTGCAGCCTGGGATCCTGACCATGGAAAGGATACATCCGCTTACCGTACGTACACTGGGACAAAGCGCGTTAAAAATGCTGATCCAGAGCGGAAGTCAGGGACAAAGCACGTTAAAAATGCTGACTCGGAGAACACGTGCAACGTAGCTTTTCCGAGCCATATCGGCAATGATTTCGCCTGGTCCTTATTTCTCGGCATGAATTTACGAAATGGTTTACACGGGGTTTTTGACAAAGCCTCGAACTCACAAATAGTTAGGTCTGCAGATAAATTCGAAACAAGGATAATTGACCCAAGGCCCCAACGAGGGATGAAGTTGCAAAGCAAATCAAAACCCATTTATTTAGCAGAATTATATATATATTTTTCTTTTACTTTTCTTTTATTTTATATACACATATATATAATATATATAAATATATTATATTATATCATATATATATATATACATATATATATTTTCTAGCAGTAATTATATTTATATATATTTCGATATAGTCGACCACTTTGATAGCAGGTGCTCACTTGTCATTATCTATTATAAGCCACGCCTCCTGTCGTGGCACAACTCTAATTAGGCTCATGTGCGAACCAAAACTTACCTCGGTGAACTTTTGAGGCGCAAAAAGCTGCCACAACCACATAGTCCAAACTAGATCCGGTCGTACGATATAACGCGTTTGTAAACACGAACGTTTGATGTTTCCTGCACCGTGAATACTAGTATAAGACTCATTGATTTATAATACATAAACAGCGTTTGTACTGCAACCGCTTTCTCACAAGCACAGCTTACTGCAAGCTAGCGGAGTGCAACTCCAGTATTTCGGGGAACGGTGAAGCTAAAGCGCTTAAGGGACGTTCCCATCACAGCAAGCATCTTCAACGTACCTCTAACAAAACAAAAGTAAAAATAAAGTCCCACCTTCTGGCCAGGCAGATCACGCAAGACACCCACCCAGTTGCTGAAACACAGACAAGCTTTGGACACTCACCGGATTCCCGGATGATCTACCCCGATAATCTAGAGTGGCTATTCGATCCAGGCAGCATGGCCGTTCGAGATGCAATTTGCGGTGAAAGCAGCTTATCACCAGAGGCAGACGTGTCAGATGTTCCTGGCAGATAAAGTCCATGCCTCGACAAGGCAAACAACCAACAGGATCGTGGCAGGCACCTGAGCGTTAGCTGTAAGAACGCTATCAGATTTTCCTGGCTTTACAGGAGGCAGCCTGAGCTGAGAAATGCTCAGAAACCGCAAGAACTTCGTGCGTTTGACTCAAGCGCAAGATAATCGTCAATGCAGCCCAATTGAATTACTTGAGTGTGGAGATTCGTATCGCGCCAAGACGGCAAAAAATAAAATCTGACAACTGTTGGACGCTGACCAGTTTGCGTGGAATTCATGCTTTGGCCGTGCGACTTAAACCTTTACATAATTCTTCTTTGCTGTTCTCCGGAGCAGCAACAACAAATATTTTATTTCTCTCCAGAAACCTGCAGTACATGACAAACCTCCAGCTTTCCAACGGTCTAAATACAATAATTAAGCTTGTTTCCTTGCGTGTCAAAATGAAAAGCAATACTTTCCAAACTTAACATTTCTTGGAGAAGGGGGCATCCTGCATAGCCGTAGCTAATCGGATCGAGGATGTCACCTTGGTGTAAGCACCAACGTTTCAGTATATGATGCGCTATTGATTACAAGTACTTAAATACCGATAGAAAGGGAAAGAAGAAATATCTAACAACAGCAATGAAACAAACCGAAGAAACAAGTACCTCGGAGTATACTACTTTGAATCGTATTAAGAATTAAGCACCTAATCATTAATGTCATCAATGCGACCAACGGAACAGTTTCCTGCTACTCAGAAGGCAAGGGCAAATGTCTCAACACGGCTCAGTCTTACCCTTTCCTCTTCGAGGCGCGGGAAGTCACGCTTTAGATTTTACTTTGATTTCACTATTTTTAGAAGGTTTATACGCATTTATATATAACTCGCGTACTCTTGTTACAAGGAAGTCGTGCGATCTTTGGATTCCAGCGCTGTCCGTAACTAAAAGGTCCATGGTCCCATGACGGTATGGAGGTCGGACAAATTTTGTACACTTTTTGCGAAAAGAAAGCAGTCCAGCATAGAAACTTAAACTGCCGGGAGACGGGGAAAAAGGAAAAAATCATGGGGTTATTTGTTATAATTAATAGTGTTTACAGTTGTTTTAATAGTAGGAGAAGCGCGTATATTGCCCCTAACATTCTTGTACAGAGGTTCGAAGCGGCTCCCTTGATCAGACGCGAGTAATGATAATAAAGCGTTAATAAGTCTTCCGTCTACAAAGTTGTTCGTTCCATCGAAGTCACAAGCAACAATGTCGAGCGTTTTATTCTAATTTTCATTATCGCTAGGAAGAACTTTAAAATGACCACCGATTTAGAATTGGACCAACTTAGTCACCGACTTGGATTTCTGAACACGTGGAAAATAGTTATGCTTTTAAAACGAACTCGGTCAGTGACGGGAAAGCCAAGGTGAATTCTTTTCCTCTGACATTGTTATTGATACTGATATATAACCCTTATTTTATTTAAGGGCTATAAAAAGCATGGTATTCTTCAATCGAAATGTTAGTCTTAATAACATCAAGATTAATATTACAAGGAAAGTTAAGTACTACAATAAGTCTTCCATTGATTCTGCCTCTCATCCCTACTCGTACTGTCCATTACGACCTTGCGTTCCACGCTTCATAATACTCCTAAACCTATTTCCAATATTCACATCTTGATGGATAAAGCGAAGTGAAGACGATCTTAGTTTCGAAACCACTGGACGGATATCTAAAGGCCTGTTAACATTGGATGATCTGACAAATCCTATAATATTTGTAAATTATCATGACAGTTTTCAGGCTTTCCTTACAAGTTTCTTTAGTGGATATTTATGCATGTTATAATGGAAATGCGTGGCTAAATTATGATATTTTTGTACATAGTGCGTATATGTCATACGTTAATTTTGCAATCCATTGTTCCACAATCGCGTGTGGGGTCTCCACCAAGCACTTGCTTTCCGGAAATTCCATGATTCGATCCGTATGTCGCTTTCATGTCATTTACACCACCATAAGAATCTTGGAGGATCTTAAGATATTTTTTGCGAAAGTGTTAATAATTTCGATCCCTGTGACAGTTTCAAACATGATAGCACTTACAAAAGTTTTTGCGCAGAATTCCGTGCCAAGCCCGAAACTGACTGCTTGTACATATATGCTTGCCTTATTACCATTACCAAACGTAAGCGGTGCGTTATAGTGAGCTACAAGAAGCCTTGCAACATTGGTTGATTTTCAAAAAGATTTCATCAAAAAATTGAATTGAATCAAAGTCTCCAGCTAAGAACTTGCACCAATTTAAACTTAAAAGCTCAAGGTGTGGCTAAAAGCAATTTTGAGAAGTTTTTCAATTGACATGAGAAAACAGATGGACATAATCAGTAACGCATGGGAACAAATGGGGACAATGGTAACAAAAGGGTAAGTCTTCGGAAATCCGTTGGAGGATATTAGAAACCAGAGGGATAGAAAACTTTCAACTGCTAAAAAAATATTACCTTGAGCTGGTCATGAAACCCAATTTTAAGTCTGCTTCAATATTCAGCGGGACTTTAACACCCACCACATGGGAAGAATTCAAATAAGTCTGTGAACTGCCCTGTTTATCTCGGACAAGTTAATTTAAGGCTAAAGTAAAAGGAAAAATTTATGAGTTCCGCTACGAGAACAAGTCGCTTAAGTATAGCTATGGAGCTGAGTTATGTGAAGGCTGACCACCTGATTAAAAATTTTAAAAATGACGATTTTCATGAAGACATCGCCCAAAAATGTTAGAACGAGATTCTATTCGCCCGTCGTAACACACAGCAGATAAACGATATCTTGGTTATACAAAGGATGATTTAAGTCGAACGATCATTTCACTTGGTCGCATTGCGCCAAAATTTGCACGCTTTTCGGAAGCACGTGTGGGGACGTTAAGCGATGTAAATGCATTAGAAAGAAATGACAAATGAAACTAGTCGTTGTAGAGATAGTAAGAAATATGTGACATCATATTTGAAAATTTAGAGAATGTTAAGTAAATGGCGAGGATGTTTTCAAGAGTCAAATTATGTTTCAAAATGAAATGCGTGATGACGTAATCACATGCCACGGTAAAAAGGTCGCGAGTAAATAAATGATAATAAGTGACACATACAGCCTGATGGCATCTCTGCGGTGGCTCTCTGACATATGGATAACAGTGATAATCGAGAACAGAGCTGGCGAATAGAGGCTGTAACAGAACATGGGCGAATACTTGTAGCCTTTCATTAGGTTCTTTTAAAAGGGCCACCTGATAAGGAAATAAAATCAAAGTCAACAAAGGTTTGTCTGATTGTTTATTTCTGTGAGGGTGTCGCACAGAGTGCCTCAGAAAGTGTCCCGGAGAGTGTCCCAAAGTGTCCCAGAGAGCGTTCTACATTGTTCCGGAGGGTACACTGGGAAGTCTCCACGAGAGCATCACAGAGTGAGTTGCAAATGATCAATGATTGCCGAAACATCTCAGATTTAAAAAAAGGAAGACTTCCTATGTTGTTAAACACACCACCTTAAGTCGTTTTTAAAAAAACAAACGGTGCGTACCATTAAAACGTTTAGGCACGGTTTCACTTGGCAACATTCTGTGCGCATAATGAGATGTACAGAGGCGAATGGGAATTGTCTGATTGTAAATGGATGGGGTTGGAAGCTTTGCAGATTTAAATGCTCTAATCGTGGTGTTTGTAATCGTCGTCACTGTTCTGCAATGCGTTGACTGCTGGAGCATCAACATGCTGTGTGGCATTTCCTTCCGCACATATCAATATATGTAGGCGTTTTGTTAGATGAACCGCGCTCATTCTCCTCACACATAAACTGCTTGTTCTCTAAGCTCATCCGGGAAGTTCCTCTCCTTGTGTTCTCACTTGGTCCATACTGATCGCTTGGTGTAATATATTACTTGCTCTTCTCCTCCCAGATTTCTTATGGATGGTAGATCTGGTGTCAAGAGCCAGAGGTCATCAAGTGAATGTTCAACTGCAAAGCTTCTTCGTATCATGGCCTGTGCTGACTATAGCGCACAGACTAATCCCCTCTTCACATGCTTATTAATATCTTAAAATGTGCTGATTATGTATACGTCCAAAACTGTCTGCATGTGCACAATATTTACCTGGAAAATCTACGTAGTAATGCCTAAAAGGCCTCACTAGCTCCTTAGTGATACATGCAGCCATTACACTAGAGGCTCTCTTTCTGCGTCTGCTTCACTGCCTGTGATTGCCTTGACATTTGGTAAACTATCTGTTAAGGTTCAATTTGCCACTTCATGGAATAACGCAGACCTAAGCATCACTGTCTTAATCTGTGTCTCCTGACTAAGACCAAGCTTTAACTAAAGCTCGGTCAGAGCATCCTGAATATCTACTAACAAGACAATATATACATAAGTCTCCTGTACCATCCCGGACATTCAGTCACACCTGCGCTATTTGACATACACACTGCCATATGCTTGCACAGCTTCTGACTTGCACACCTACCCTTGCAAACCCTTCCACTCACACCCCAGGGTTACCACCCTAGTGTAGTCTCAGATTAATTGGATGGTATCCCTCTGCACAGTATTTGTTTTTATTTTGCATATTTTGATTAAACTTCTCTTGTGCTCTTGATGTATGTCATAAATTCGTTCGAATTCATAGTGTGTAAGCCTTATTTTGCAAGAAAATTTTTTTTTGTTGTTGTTGTTCCAGTGCCTGACAACTCTTGGTGAAAAAAAGGACTTCGTAATGTGGAGTCTTAATATTCAGTAATTTTACTAGCAATCTTTAATCATGTTCTCTCAGATCATGATCTTTTCTTTCAAGCTGGAAGAATTGTGTGTGATACCTTGCTAAGAAACGGTAATAATTTTGTAGCTTCTGTCATGTCCTCCCATTCTCTTCATTCTTCTAGTGTGGACAGCATTTTAGTTTTTCCAGCTTTTAATGATAATGGAAGTTTTTCAAACCGTTTACTTTTCTGGACAGTCTTAAGTAGCAAGATGATCTTGGATTGAATGGAGAGACCATACTTGTAACAATATTCTGAAGGTAACCAAATTAGGCCTTCCACAGAAAACTGTCAGGATCAGGATCTGAAGTTTGTCTGGGCAAGTCCCATCATCAGCATTGCCATTGATGCTGCTACTGAGCACTCAGATGAGGGCTTTATCTAGTATTCTGAGGCCTGGTCTAGACTAGGTCAGGACTACATTAGTGCCTGATTCAGTCCTCCACTCCTATTTGTTTTTTTGTGTTGTTACCAATATACCTTACACTGCACTTATCTTGATTCAAACCCAAGAGCCACTTGTCACTGAGTTTCATCAACTCATAATGTCAGACAGAAGAATTCTCTCCTGATCTTTGTATTTATTGGCGCTCCACATCTCATTGTCATCTTCAAAAATTTTGATGCTGTATTTTACTGAAGTTGAAAGATAATTCAAGAAAATTACGAACAACATGGGGCTCAGACCCTGATCCCTGTAGGACCCGCTTAAAATTTCACAACAATCTCCCATTTACTTTAACTCTACTTGTTCTGCATCTAAAAAATTCCTTAATCCATTTTTATGTTATGCCATGGCTGTGGAGCTTCTCCATGTGCTGTGAGGAATGGTATGGAAGGCTTTTCTGTAGTCAAGGTAAACCACATTGAGGCCATATTGGGCATCCAGTGCTTGTGTACGTTCATTGAAGTATCAAGCATTTTAGTCAGGTGCAAATTACTTCCTGTGAGCTCATGATATTTATCACTAAGCACAAGTTTCTTTCTACTTCTACTTACTTTGACAGTTTAGTAAATTTTACTGCAACATTTCCATAATGTTACAAACCGTGGGGGTGAATATACTGGTTTATAGTTTTCTGGCTTTGTCTCTTCGTGTTTTGGTTTTTGGGGATATGTTTGCTTGTCTCTGAGGCCATGGAAGTGACCTGGTAGCAAACGAGTGACTGAAAATGAGACTAATCTGTGTTGATACAGATTGTGCAGATTCTTTCTAGGTAATAGGGATTATCTCGTCAGATCATGGGAACTTATCTTTTTTTGTGTACCTAATACATTAAAAACAATTATTTATAAGTTCATCTAAGTCTTTTATGTAGGTGAAAAAGTATTTTATGATACAATAGTATTAGATGGGGTCTGATGTCTATATGTGTTGCATTTAGACGACCAGTTTGAATGGTTGGTGCTGTACTAGCCTAAATATGTGCTTGGGTATGTAGTTTGGCGACCTCATGTCTTCGTGGTGTATCTCATTTATTAGCATTTAACCGTCCTTGAAAATGTTTCTTTGTAGTAAAGATGCGGTTTATCATACTGGTTCTAGATATCTGTCTCTTTTAGTCTTTATCCATAAGGTACCTGTAGGATTTTGCTCAGAACATTAACTTATGCCTTATTTCTGGTACATTTCATTTCAATTTGCGCCATTTTTTAGTAGAGCTAGCAATAGCACGGCTTGGGTTCTAATAAGCTTGCAAGTTTCATTTCTAATTAATACAAAATATAAATTTCTCAGGGCAATAAACATATATTTTTCTGATGTCAAGGCTTATTTTAGGTAGCTTAGATAAGCAGAATCATGGGCCAGACAGGGAGCACTCAAACAGGAAAGCATGGAAAAGAGCTGTCAAAGTCGGCATCGACTCTCGAGTTTGATCCGGGACTCAAATCAAAGCTAGATGTCGAGCCAAGTCCAACAAAAGAGATAAGTGTTAAGCTTGGTATGTGTCTTCTTTTGATGCACAATCAAAAGCAAGTTTAGCGTGATGATAAATTAAATGATTATTTTTTCTCCTGTTTACTTTTCCAGTAAAAGCTATGTTGGATTACATTTATAAAGGCATGCTGTTTCACCTCTGGCTTTGAGCACTTCTTTGCAGTATAATACCAACACAATTGTTCAAAGCGGGTTCTGCTTAGCTTTGATGTCTTAGGCTGGCAGTTTTTGCACCAAACAGAATACTCTGGCTTGTATGACTACATGTGCTGACTCGTGGAACTGGTGTCATCAGTTTCTGTCGTGAACCACCCATGTTTTCGGTGGCAGAACTTGTTTTCAGTTATAGAGATCATGCACCTGCTTTATGTGGATCTTTATCTCTCTAGATCTTCAGTCCAGCTAGATACAAGATGTTAAATTTTACTATTTCTGACTAGCTATACGAAGTTCAAATCAAGTACATGCATGTCCTCCCTACTCTTCTTCAGATGTAACAATAAACTTGCAGGTCGGAATGAAGATAAATAAGATAAAAAGAGGGAAATATTAAGGGTTCTACTTAGTTGCCAAACCTTTATGGTATAAAAATATATCTTTATATGCACTTATGTGATCATGGATAAGGTAAAAATGAAATAAAATATGCTTGATGTGGTTGTACCCAAAATAGCTGTTTGTGATAATGGGTTTTTGATGTCGTGATTTTAAAAGCCGTATTTGGCACCAGTCACTATAGCTGAAGTTGTTTGTTTTGATTATTTTAGGATTTTCTACCTGTTTGTTATTTTTTTGTTGTTTTTGCTTGTTGTGGTCATGTGGCTTTAGTATTGAAGGTAAAATTATGTAAAAAGATGTAAAGAACTTAACATTTTTAGGATTAAGGATTTATATAAATTGGAAAGATAAATGATTAGCCTCTTAAATGCATGGTGTTTATCAAATTGTGTTGTATAAGAATCTCTTTTTTCTCCTGGGATACTTTGCCTTACTTCCAAGCATGTGATAATGTCAATAAATAACCTGTTGATAAATATTAATTTAGATAATACTTGCTAGTAGAAAGAGAGCTTTAATAAAATTAGTACTGTAGTAGTTGCTCCAAATCTTTTAAAATCTTTTATCTCATTGCAGATAAGCCTTTTTTGCACGAAAAGCACCATGTTCCAGATGCTATTCCGCATAGTGCAGATGACTTGAAAACAAATAAATCAACTGTTCCTACAGTATTCAGATGGGAGTATGGTGGCAAAGATGTTTACTTGTCTGGAAGCTTTAATGATTGGAAGGCTAAAATTCCTTTGGCTTACAGGTACTTCTTTCTGAATCCTTACATTTTAATGTGATTGTGGGAGCTGCAAGTATTTTGTGCAGGTTTTTAAAATGAATTCAGTGACTTCAATTTGGAATTTTCGTCTTGCTAGCACTTTATTACTTGGCTTGAAGATTATGTCGCCTAAAGGCAGTGACATAAATTTGTCTTCGTCTTGAGCTATGTAATGGAAGAGCGGTTTGATGGATAGATTGATTTATGGGTTTATGGATGGCTGAACTGATGGGTGAATAGGTCGATAGCATTGGTGATATATCATGAAATATGCCAAGGACCTCTTGGTATGCTAGCCTATGAGGAATACCTTGACATGTAAATCGCAATATGTTTGTTTTTGCAATGACTTTATATGTTCCACTTTTTTAGTGGTGGTGAGTTCAGTACTATTATTGAGCTCAAAGAAGGAGAGCACCAGTTTAAGTACCATGTCGACGGTCACTGGATACATGATCCCAACCAGGTAAGAAAATCTTGAATTCAGCTGATTTTGCTCAAGTTCTCACAGAAAGACTGACTTGTCATTTAAAAAAGTATGGTCATAGGTGTATGGTCAAAAGTATGGTCAAAAGTGTAATGATGATAGGAGTAACACATTCGTTGTTCTTAGACGCCCCTTCTTAAAGTTAAAATACCTTACTCTACTCCTCTCCCTGCCTGCCTGCCTGCCTGCCTGCCTGCCTGCCTGCCTGCCTGCCTGCCTGCCTGCCTGCCTGCCTGCCTGCCTGC
>QQSS02187211.1:0-13544 GCA_003687565.2 Craspedacusta sowerbii | reverse complement strand
ATATATATATATATATATATATATACATATACATATATACATATAATAAAATATATTACATGCTGCATAAACATCATTCTTAATTTGGTTTTTAATTAAATTGTGTACATGTTTTTTTTTTCTACGATAAGGCAAAGTATGCTTCTAGCTTGCGCTTCCGGGATTTCGGCTTACTGGCATGTCGGCTGAGTACATGTGTGAGAGTTTGTCACTATTTGTGGAAGTAAATCGTGTTGGCATTTTACTGCGATTTTCATCATGTTGGCATCGTTCGCAGTAGAGATTTCCACTACTTGTGTCTCGCGGTTTAATCTATGGGGCTATTCTTGGCATTCCAATTTTTGTAGTTAGTACCACAAGCAAAGAAAAAAAAAATTTCTATTCTTTGGTTTGTAATTCAATATGACTGTATAAATGTGTTGCTGATAGGTGTACACATGCAGCCAGCCTCTGAACGTCGGTAACTGGAACGATGTACTTGATATTGTCTGCAGACGATTCGGCGCGCCGCGTTCAAGCTCGCACGTTTCAGCGCAGCCACATTTTAGGGCACCCCGATTCAGCTCCTGGAGTGTTCGCGCAAGAATACCTTATTCACCTCTCAACATGTTGATATTAGCATAGTGATCTGGAATAAGGTTTGTAGCTGAGATTCTCGTCAGCAACTTCAGGTTGCTACCACGCCAATATTTTCTAGTGAGACATCAAAAAGTTACATTCATAAATAAGCACTTACGCAGCGCTGTTAGGCTAAGACAGACAAAATGAGAAACCTAGCCAGCCAAGGTACTGAGACGAATTTTGCAGAGGATTTTTTCTGATTGGAAATCGGCTTGATCTCACGTTTTATTAACTTAAAAAGCCCATTTTCAACAGAAATTGCCTTCTCGCCCAAGTTAGGTCTTGTCGGGTACCTCTCAGTGATAGAAAAAGAAACATGTCTAACTTAGCTGCAAGTTGTAATGATTAGACTGAATCTCGCGTTCACATGAAGGCTGGGCAGTGAAAGTGCCTTACTGGATCATACGTAAACAAACCTTGCGCTTTGAATTGTACTACTTGCATTGAAGTACACTCGAAGCGCTGAATGTCTACGCGCTTTATGTGCGTGCGTTAAAATGAAGTAGCGCTAAAATGAGCTTGCGCTAAATCGGGATGCGCTCAAAATGTGCAGCTAAAACGGGATGCGCTGCAACGGGGTGCACTGAATCGTTGTTACGTCTTTGAGATGACTGGCTTTATCTTTCTCGTTTCCGTTTCAGCGAAAGTGTCGGAAAGTGAAGAAGTCCAAACTATGTACGCTGAATCGGCTGCTGCTTGTGCAAGTGAGGCGATCTGTTCCCTAGCTGCAAGTAATGCAAGGTTTAGGTTTGTGAGGCCAGCTCGAACACGGACAATGCGCGCACAGACTATAATTAAGTATGCATGCGTTTTTAGCGCGGGAAATGCACGATGCTTTCGCTAGCAAGACATACGCAATCAAAAGTTTTAATTCTGTACCTTTAAATAATTTATTGGCTGTGACTATGTTTCTTCTACATTCTGAAAATGTTATTTATTGTCAATGTATTTACTGTTATACAGCACATAAACATATGCGCCCATTCATGGTCGCACTGAAATATTCATGGCTCTTAAATAGCATAAACAGCGTGTGCTTAATAATCAAGAGTGCAAAGTGCATGCTGAATGATGTGACCACAAGATAAATTTTATGAAGTATCCATAGATCAAACATACCATAGATTAGAGGGCGACCGAATTTCGGCATCGGTTTCGGCGTCGAAACTGCAATAAAAATGAGCTTCAGCAGAGATTTGTTCTCGGCCGAAAGTCATTTCAAATCATTCGATGCGGATTCGGTTTCGACCAAAAAGGCGCTACGGTTTCTGGTTTCGGCAAGCGCCGAAACTGTTAGCTTAAAACTGCTTACCCATCGCGGTGTGACTTGTGTAATTTAGAGGGCTTTCGCGTATAATGTCAACAGCGTTCAATATATAATATACAATAAAACACGGATAATGTTGACAAATTAATGCGGCTACTCGAATTACCCTTATCCCGCCTTGTTTTGATAATGCAACAGGTGTTCATGCAGGTTGAAGGAGACTGTACCAGAGCGTGCTTTTGAACGAGAGCTTGAGGCCTATGGGAAGGAGCCAAGGAATCCTCTATCCACTAAAATTTATGCTTAATGACATTGCATAGATTTGACTGATTAGGCCCAATGACTTTATCTACACGGTGTATTGGAAGGCCAACTCAGTGGCTAACTGAGTTTATTTTGACTATTTTATAAACCTGACACTTATTATGTCATGAAACGTGTTTTGACTGCGTTATCTTGGCTCTTATTCACAAGCAGTCACTCTCAACGTTTCCACATAGAATATAACATACATCTATTCAACTATCAATGCTATCAAATCTCTGCTATGGGTTGGCTCACAAACTCGGTCTCGGTTTTGGTTTCGATCGAAAATGTGAGATGACATTTGGCGAAGCATTTAGTTTCGGCCGAATCTGTTTACGCAGTTTCGGTCCTAGTTTCGTTTTCGGCCGAAGATGAACAATTCAGTTTTGGTCAATCGCTAACGTAGGTGAACAAAGCATGTTCAAAGTACTTTACCATGTTCCGGTTACCGGTTGAGCTGCCTAAATGTCATGGATTGCTCGATGATTGGACAGTAAGATAGCATAGCTGAACAAACAGCATGACTCGTACGTACTATTCATGTAAATATTGCGCGATTTTAAGTAAGACGGGCTTTCTTCAAAGTGGATCTCAACACCTTTATAAGCTGTCACGAATCTAGCTGACAAGTACGCATTTTATCTTAGGATAGTTAAAGCATAATTACAATTCGGAGTAGTATATTAAGGAGCAAAAGCATAATTACAATTCGGAGAGCTGTATATAAAGGAGGAAAAGCAAGGGAGAGCAGGGAAGAGTGTAGAAGTAGTGCTCACGATACATGGTCTAATCGCAATGCCAGTTCCAGAACCGAAAAAGCCAACTCTAAGTAAAAAAGTAGCACCCAGCCCCCTCTCTGGGACACTTGCTTCCAATTGGATAATTAAGAAAGTGAACGAAGCTGTTTAAGAAGAGTTCCTGGCACCGGCCACTGTATCTTTTTCAATATCTTCTTGTTTTGCGACCTGATGCTGTTCATAGTTTAGCAAGCTGTTGCCGTCGAAGTAGAAAATAGAACAGTGGGCTATATGTCACTGGCTGTTTGCCTCCGTGCAACGACAAGACTCAAGACTCAAGACTCAGGACGCATTTTCTCAGTAAATGCAAGTAAAACCTGTCCATATATAAATGACTTTCAAATATTTGCATTATGAGAAGGAGGCGTCCTCCTAGCCGAAGCTAATCAGATTGAAGACGCCACCTCAAAGCAACCGTCACCGTCACAATTACAGGAAAAGGCGAAAACAAAAGAAGCCTTAAGGAACCTTACCACGAACGAGACCCAAGACCTGAGAAAAACCAACACGAAGGAGAAAATGTAAGAGGAAAATTTCAAATCGCTGCGAAACTGTACACATAAATATGCATTCAATAGGGATTTCACATGAAGACTATTCATTAAGTCGATAAAGGATCGAGTGAAATCCGTCGTGCGGAGTTTGTCAGAAAAAGAGAAGAATCGGACAAGGCAAGGAAAGTCCAACCCTGGAAAGAAGGGTGGAATGCAACAAAGTTCGGGGATGGAAGCCATATACCAAGTTGCAAGGTCAAACGGTTATAATTCAAGCACTGCTCATTCAATCGAAAAAGAGTAGTAACTAAAGCAACTATTATACGTAAACACACACGTATAAAGCTAATAACAAACGTTACATAGATAATACAACAAAAAAAATCACTATTAGCAAAACCTTGCAAGAACATTCAGGCACAAAGCCAATGCAAGATAGATGGAATTCACGTAAGTTGTTCTACACAGTCTAAAAACTAAAACTCGAAATCAAATCATGTACGTTACTGCATTAATTCTCTCAAAAAGTATCACTCGCATTCACTAATTAGGACTCAGACATATGCAGCCGTTAATAAAGCTTTCATTTCTTTCTTGAAGAGAAGTTTTGTTTTATTTACATTAATATTAAGGTCAATAAGTTTGTTAAAGTCGAGGGCACCTTTGTATTTGATGCTTGCACTACCATACAACTCAGTTCTACGGTTTGGCAGGGCAAGCTTATGCGAAGTACCCATTCGAGTATTTTAGCTTGTAGTATGTATTTGGAAAAAGTTGGTCAGTGCTGCTGGTATTATGCCAGTCGTGCCTAAAAAGTAGTAAGTTCAGTATTATTACGTCATGAAGTTTTAGTATACCTAGTGGTGAGAACATTGCGGAAGTCGGCTCACTAAAATCGGAGCAGGTCATTATTCTAAGGGCTTGATTTTGCAATTTGACAATTCGATTTAACTCGCTTTTCCGGGCTGATACCCAGGTAAGACAGCCATAACTCAAATGGGAGTGAAAGAAGCTATAATAGAGTGATCTTAGAGTGCTGGCATCGACGTAGTGGCATATTCTCGCCAAGTCAGCCGAGAATCTAAGATGACGCCAAGATACCTTATTTTTTTAGAATATTATGAATATAAAATTATATTTTGATATAATTTTATCGTTAATCTTTAGAGTCAGATTCGTTTTGGATTGTTTGCTTTTAGGTTGGAACAGTATAACTTCGGTCTTACTCGTATTTAAAGATAGTCTATTTCCACAAAGCCAATCGCATATGTTAGCAATGTCATAAGATATACTAACCTTAATTCTTCGAATGGAGTGACTGCTATTCAGTATTACAGTATCATCTGTGAAATGTTGGGCGACGCTAGTCGAGAGGCTAAGTCTGCAAGCCTCTTACCCTCAACCTTTTATGTCCATCAAAAACAGTGGTGGGCCTAAAATTGAACCTTGTGGGACACCGATGGATATATCAAGTACCTCGGAGTTCTCATTGTTGAAAGTGACGAATTGTTTTTGACCGTGCAGGTACGAAATAAACCATTTGTGGCAAAAAACTCGAATGCCATACGCAACAAGTTTTTCTAAGAGAATATTTTGATTTACCGTATCAAAAGCTTTTTGTAAATCCAAGAATACGCCACATGCATACTCGCCCTTGTCTAAGATCTCCCTAACACTAGTAATTAAGTTGACTAGTGCGTGATTGGTTGAATGATGCTCTTGAAATCCGAATTGCAGTTTGTAGATTATGTCGAACTTTTCTAAATATTCATGCAGTCTTTTGTACATAGCCTTTTCAAGAATTTGATTTATATTTGAAAGAACGGAAATAGGGCGATAATTATTGCATAACTCGGTGGTACCAGACTTGTATATTGGAATTATTTTCGACATTTTAAAGATACTGAGAAAAAGACCATGACTAAACGACTGATTGATGATATGTGATATAGGGGCCGCACTAGTCGGAACGCTGCAGGGCCCACAAACTTTTGAGGCACTTAAAGTATTTTTTAGTTCGATTACTTCATTGGTATCCGTAGGCTTAAAAAACATACTTTGCGCCGCGCGTGAGGGCATGTATGTCATAAAACTGTTTCGTGAGTTTGGGATGCTTGCGTCGAGAGATTTACCTATCAAGGAAAAGTACCTATTAAATGCAGAAGCAATATTAATGGGCTCCTTCGCTACCCGGCTATTCTTGTCTACAACCAAAGCAGGACGAAACTTGGACTTTCTGTTTTATTTGAGAATAGACGTTATCCCGTCCCATGTTTTTCTTGTTTTGTGTTTATTTTGCAGAAAATAATTTGAGTAGTACAAACGTTTACTTCATTTCATCATGCCAACTACTTCGTTTCGTTGCTTTTTGAATTTAACATGCGCTTCTGTTCGTGCTTGTAGATCTGTTTCTTTGATGTAATCCTTTAGTAAATTATCTCTTACTTTCATTGCTTGCAAAATATCGTTATTTATCCATGGCTTCTGTTGTGTGCTTAGTTCCTTTTTAGTAAGTCTTCTGAAAAGGGCCATAACATTAAGATGTCATTGACCTGCTCTATAATAATGTTTGTAAGGATTTCTGGATCCTGTTCATTTCAAACTCTGATGTCCAATTTATGTACAAAAGCTCTTCTTGGAATTTGCTCGCATTAAATGCTTTATACGAGCGACCATAAATGGGCGTGTTTCGCTTCACTATTTTCTTTCGAGTTTATTCGGTAAAAATTGTGAAATGAGCGAAGTGGCTCGAGATCGCACATTTTAAGTTGCCGCTAACTGAATTGTAAACAGTATTATTTGTGAAGATGTTATCTATAAGAGTTTGCGACTGCGGAGTAACACTAGTGGGCTGCAGTATTAACGGTTGCAAACCATAAGAGCATGCCATATCATAAAAGTAGTTTGACGCCACAAACTTATCATGAGCAAGCAAGTCTATATTAAAACCACCCATAATCACAACAAATTTGTCCTCTCTGCTAACAACCTGAAGAATTTTAAGAAAACACTTCTCTAAACAATTTTAGGTGAGAGACTAGGGTGCTTGTATATGCAGCCGCATATAATGGCTTTTCTTCCTTTCTGAGAGATTTCAACAAAAGTGTTTTCAATTCCATTTTCTGCCTGGTAGCAAAGACCAGACCTAATTTTAAAGTCACCTGACAGAGAGGTATGTATATAAAGGTCTGTTCCACCTGCACTACTGAGCGTTTTTGTATCGAAAAAAGCTATAGTCGTCTAACTTCACACATTTTCATCCAGCTTTCCTGAAAGTCTTGTTTCTGTGATCCCAATCACTTTGAAAGCATATGTCAGCAATTTCAGCAAAATAGATAACTCCTCAAAATTTTTGGTCAATGAAGCAGTATTTATGTGGAAAAGTCCCAGTAAAGTGTTTGAATCAAATTTCCGATTCAATAAATCGTTAATATCGTGATACTTTGAGGAAGACTTCTTTCTGATTTCATCAAAGGTGGTTCAATGTGCAGGAATCTGACCAACAAGGGACCGGATACTTGAATTACGCAAAAGTTTTAGGTTACCGATTCGGTGCGCGCGGTCGATGTTGTCATCAAGGATTGCAACACCAACTTCGGCAATGACTTTTTTTACTGCCTGCCTGATCTCATCGGCAGTCTCTTGGCGATCATTCTGTGGCATCGGAATGCCATCTATCCGCAAGCGTAGCCTTCGCGAATACTGCTGCAAATAAGTCACTTGAGTTTGCACGATGGCTACGCTAGATTCCAGTTTGTCGATGTAGTTCCTTTGTGTGCTACTTAGTTTTTTGAATGCGGCGACGTCTTGTTTAGAGGCCAGCGTGTTTACTAGCTCTGAGAATCGCTTGTCAAAATACGCAGTTAGCAAACATCCATAATTGCTCAATTCCGATCGGTCAAGACCAGCTGCGAAATATTGACCTTCTTTGCAGATTTTGCCATGTTAAGCTCAAATTGAAACAGCGACGTTAAAGCAATTTTTTTTTTAACGACCAATGTCGAATTTTGCTGTTTCAAACTTTATAATCCGAGGCAGCTAGAATTGCATGGCACGTCCGACCGCGAGGCTTATCTCCCACCGGCACCGGCTTGTAGTTACACCTCCAGTAGCGTTGCAGAATGCGGAGAACCTGATCATATGAGACCGGTAGCAATGCGAAAGTACAGAACGGCTCTAATGGGACAAAGTAGCTACACCTAAATTAGTCGTGTCGGGTAACAACGGTACCACTCAACGTCGGTAATTTGATTGTCAGAACCTTAGAGAGAGCAGCAACGACCGTACCTTGCGATGAATCGTTTCGATAGTTCGGAAAGCTCACGATCCCCAAAGCGATGCAGATGACGATTAGTCCTGTGAAGGCGATTCAACCTTTAGTTCATGGTGGGACGATACCTGCTACTTCGCTTGATACTCGTGCGTGAAGGGGTAATCATTTTTTTCACCCTTGCGGGTTAAATTGACGTCATGTCTTCCGCAAACGGTGACCTAGGCGTTTTTGCTTAGTCATGTAAGATATCGCAAATGTCTACCTGCATCAATGTCTTGACTGATGGATTGAGCTCCGCCAGTGTTCGGCGCTGAGGATATCTATGACACGATGTACGAGACTCTTGGACTGCGGATGGTAAAATTGTGAGAACGTATGCCAAATACAGTTCTGCTTATACAGTGTGGTAGTTTCATGGTCGCATCAATCGCCGTGGCACCTACGCGAAGAGCATCAGGCTACGAGTTTAATACGTGTAAATACGTGTTTCCGTCTCAGCATAGTCCGCTAAAGTCGACACGAATATGGACATAGATGGCGTTCGGAAATGTCCATGGGCAAATCTGGGAATTTTAGCGACAGCACGGAGCTCTTCACAGTCGCAAAGGAATGGGTCTACGTCAGCATCCATGCCCAGTCAGTAGACATACTGACGAGCAAGAGCTTTCATGGTCACTATTCCAGTGTGCGCAAGGTGCAAATCTATTAGAGTTGTCTGCTGCAGTGTTGGTAGATTAATTATTTGTGCTGAAAAAAAAAAGACAATTTTCAACGACAGAAACGTCGCTCCGACTTGCTGAGCTTAGATAGGAGACTTGCACCGCCCTCCCTTTGAGTGGGATTCATGCACTTACAGCAGCAGTTAATCTGCGCTTTAATGTCGTCTGGAAGTTGAGCTTGTGGCACTTACGTATAGGAGATAATGAAAAAGGTCTTCCATATCTGATTCCACGTCATTAAGCTGCGTTTCGCCAAAACTGTTAGAAGCAAGCACGTGTTTCTTATCGATGTAGTTGTTATAATGTGACTGACGCGTTCTTACTAGTACCAGCGCAAGTATCAAAACACTTCCAAGTACAACAACCATGTCCGCTTCACTTCACTTCTGACTCTAAAACACCCTTTCCAAAACCTAACTTTCTCTCCCCTAACCTCTCTCTGATCTCCCCTTACGTATCCCTACACCCGAACAATACCCACAAATGCAATACATAATAATGTCACGTGCCCAACTACCAATCATAGCATCACTACACGACAATTTGGTCTACTCGAAGTGACAGAACATCGGCTTAACCATTCCAATAAGTGTTAACGTAGTCAACACACACATCAGAAGTTGACAAAGAGTGCAGTGCTGCATGCGTAACAAAATATATTTGGAGTTTTTTCCTTAGATATAAAACAGCCAGCAGTTGCTTGCAATCCGCGTAAAGAGCAGGCTTGAGTCCGAGCAGATATGAATGAAATTTCTTTCTCTCGAACAATTGTCAACTCTCCCTTTTCAATCCGATAGAAGTTTTGCACCACCACAAGCCACCACAAGCAATAGTCCCCACTTTGTAATCGGAAAACCCAGTTTACTGACGAGAAGACCGTGCTTATCAATAATGTCTTGCGCTTGGCTCAATTCTAGTGGGTCGTTCGCGAACGATGGGAGGCTACTCGCAAATCTGAAGAGCCGACTCTTTGATTTTAAAATTGAGAATATCAAAATAAAATCCCTAAGTAATGAAGCATATTGAACTTATTCAAAACAATAGACTATCATCTCGGGGCAAAGCACAAAATACAATAATGTAAGCCTCGGGGAAGCCACGCGAATTCTCATCCAGAAAAATTCTATTCCTGTTGCTGTTACGCATGGTGTCAAACCTTCAGTATTACACTGCGAGCGAAGAACGAGGGCTGGACCAAGAGAATGAAAGTAGAGCGCGAGTAACCCAGTCGAAACTCGGAGGATTTTAAGAACCGCTGCCAACAAGCAAAATCAGGAAGATAAGTCGGAAGCACAACAGCGCTTGGAATCATTTTAATGATTTGGGCTTAATTCATAAGTTGCCCATTAAAGATGTCATTCAGAGCCGGTTCTATTGCTTACACCGGCATATGCGAACTGTGCACCTAACTGTGAGAGTAGCGAAGCATCGGAAAAGTAGAGTTCCTGCTAGTGTGTTGCGATGGAGCCGCAGGAGTCAGCACCGAAGGGGTTGAAAATGTATCCCCTCAGTTACGCAGCCTACTCCGCGACCCAGAGCACATCAGTCGTTTACAATGGACCAGTTTTTGCCATTTCTTGTCTACCGTAAAACAAGGCCAAATTTATATTGCATTTGCTAAAATGCGTGCGACTTGATTTCCAGCAATGTTCAACTGTGGAGGACAGAGCCTCCAGAGATTACAGTAAAATTCTAAATCCTGTAAACAATTCCAAGTAGACAAGTAAAGTCTACATCACTTATTCCAGGTTTGGTTAGAAGAACTGATAGCTTTTTCAATAAATTGGAAATAATGTGATTAGGACTTTATTAAACCCATGATACTCCAGGTCAGACTTACGGCAAATATGACTAAAGAGCCGTTCACGAACCTAAAAAAAAAACGGCTCTTTTTTTAAAGTTCCAAATTTGAACTTCTAAACCTCCCCTTGCTCATTTATCTCCATCAAAGGAAGCCCTCTCACTAACAGACCAACAACAGGAATTGAGAGGACAGTTTGCACCAGAAATGAATCTAATTAAGGCGTGATCCACGTATACATTGACATCATTAGTTCAGTCATCTTGGCTTATGGATAATCGGATGATGTATTTGTTTCCTTGGAAGATTTTTTAGACTCTTAGCCAAATCTGCATGTTTCTTTTCATAAAATTAAATTTCCATCGAATTATATTAGCAGCTTTTGCTGTTCCATGCTTATTTTCGATCAGTAAGTTTGGTTCCCACTTATTCCGAAGATGTTGTATCAGCTAAGCTGCTATTTAGCCATACGACACGGCCAAGGCCCTCAACTTTGAGTTGAATACCACAGTCCAGTTTTTTGCCTCCTCTGAGTGCTTTCCTCTTAGTTTATTTTAGCTTTTCGAGCAGTCGTCCACTAACGTGGATGCATACGTTTTATGTGTGAATATTGTCAGTTTGACTTACACAGAGTTTGTAATGTCTATCCAGTTCTAGCATTATGTCGATTGTTGCCCGTTGATGGAATTTCCCAAACCTTGAGCACGGCGAAGTTTTTGTTCACCTGTTGCAGCAAGTCCACGATGGTTGCCATAGCTATAATTGCGAGATTCTAGGATTGGGCGCCGGTTCCAGCTGAAGTTAATCAATAAGATGATTAAGCTTTCCTCTCAAGTGCTTTCTGAATTAGTAACATTTTCTTGCTGTTTCGCGATTTTCTGCTGTCTTCCGACACCTCAATAGTACACTTATCTTATTTGTTATTGAAGTTTGATGAATCCAATTTTCAGTGTCAATTTGATTTAACGTTCCAATAATGAGCAATAACTCAACTCACAATATTGCTAAGGTTGAGTTTTGCATCAAATATTTAGGCTCGTTCAACCGCACTGTAAATGGTCCTGGCAGAGTTCCAATGTTGTCAGGAACTTATATTAGTTGCCGCGACAAAAATACTCAAGTCACTTAATCACAATTTCTTTCACTTCGTGAAGCTCACAATATCTTTAATTGCACTGATTTGCACTGTATTGCTGCCACCTCAACTCACTTCAGAATTTCGCGCTTTCGCAAAACATTTCACCCTGCCTAAAAACCACTAGAATTATCCACCCCGGTAATGAATCATACACAATAATAACTCCACATACTAACCAGACATGAAAGAGGAAATAAATTTTACCAATATAATGTTTTACAGGCCTGTTGTTAGCGTGTGCTTACAACAAGGCCTGAAAAAATTATGTGCAATGCTATACTTTATACTACTATATTTCCAGAGCGTTCTGGCAAGTCGTTTGTAGGTTTTGGCCAACCTACAACTAATGCACACATGCAGTGTTATTGTTCATGAATAGAAATTGTAACTATCACGATAGGAAGAATAAGCGTATTTGTAAACGCATTTCGTTCAAATCATGTTCAAAACACGTTTTTAGATGCCTAGGGCAACAAACGCTATAAATTTGCTCGCCCTACAACATTTTCAAGTTTAGTGTGATTTTGCTGCGTCAAAAACTTTCTCAGTGCAAAGACGTTTTTTTACAGGCCACAATCACAAAGGTTTCAGTGGATAAGAAAGCTGTTTCCGCCGACCTCTCCTTCGAATTGATCAGAAGATTGCAGCTTGCATACCACCATGAATAAGAGCGACTAAGTCTGCTGCATTTACCTGTTTGATTACAACTTTGCCAAGACTTCATGAATGCATGCAACAGGTGAAATGGTTGATTGAGCTGAATGCTGTGCGATTAGTATCAGCATGCGCAACCAAGGGTTGAATTCATGGCTGCCGATTCTTGCAGGTGGATTGAACACAGGTGCGTACGCTTAGTGAAATTGGCGTCGACGGATGGATAGCGTTGCTGTATTCAACCGAATGGTGAATATCAGTCAGGAATTCCTCACCCCCATCCCTCACAAGGACCCACACAGCCATGCTGTAAGTAAAATTGATGCAAGGGAAAAAATATATAGGGAAGTCTTCCTTCCAACAAAGCTCCTCGCTCTGCTTCGAATGCTTATGACAATACAGTAGCCACTAAAGCCATCCTTCTTGTAAGAAAACTACGGATGGAATCTTGGTAGGAAAAAAACGAGCGCCGATATTTAGAGCATGGAAGTCAAAGAAAACGATGGGCGAATGCTTCTTGCACAACATATATATTGTGGCCAACAAATTGCAACTTATCGTGAAGACCGCTATCGTAACTGCTAGGTAAATCAACTTAAAATACGGTTGAACAGCCGTTACGAGATAAGAAAGAATTTTGAACTGCCTGTACAACATATGAAGACATGTAAAGTTCCCAGTCAAGGGGCTTAGTCGGTAAAAAAAAATGTCGACGAGCAAGTCCTAACTCAACGCTAGCGCAATTTCTAACAGCGACGTTTGCATTCATGGTACTATAACTCAGACATGCGATCCTCATCATCGACCGAAAGCGTCATAGGAGAAATCCATCCTGTCGTGTTTACGTCTTGCGTCGAGCTGCTCGTATGAAATTTTAATGACAATTGCAAAGGTTCTTATGCCAATTCTCCAATGCAGGTTGAGCTCGCCAAGCCACGAGTGACATAGAAAACGCAAGCGGCCCAAACCACGAAATAAGTAATTTATGAATGCCATTCGAAGCAGAAAATCGCCATTTCTTGCTTAGGGCGTGGGTGTAATAAATACAGTAGAGCAAGGTATGATAACAAGCCATTTCGCGTGTGGACAATCGTGCCGTACGAGTTTCCGTGGGCTGGTTGCCAAACCTGGGACCGCCAACAAAGCTTACCTATGGAACCAGCAACTACAGGATTGTTCATGCCGGTTCGACATTTCACCCATACTCTAAACTAACTCGACTAGCAAATTACAAGTAGTGATAGGATACAAGCAGCAATTAGAACCATAAACTGCACAATGTAAAATTTTATCATGAAAAGAACCTTTCAGTAAAAACGCACAAAATTTAAAATAATAAGGTGATAAAATATTCTTAACTAGGAAAAAATGAAAAATACCAAAAATAAGACCGTGGCTGCCGTAATGACCAAGAAACAAAACTCCTAAAAACTATTAATTTGCTTAAAAAACATAGGCACATATTTAAAACCAG
>QQSS02187200.1:0-13549 GCA_003687565.2 Craspedacusta sowerbii | reverse complement strand
CATGTATGTCTATATACATAAATATATATATATATATATATATATATATACATATACATATATATATATATATATGTCATCGTTATTTCCCTTGTTGTGTGTGTGTGTGTTTGTGTATGTATTCGTGTGTATGATAGTGCGTGCGTTTGTGTAAGTGCTCTAAACTTCTTTGCATAGTAGTAGGGGATATAAGAAACACCAGTTTACAAAGTGTTAGGCAACCAAAAAACTCGCATTTTTATAAACAACTTTTTCAATGTACAGTAAGTTAACTACTCACGTACTTACTCAAAAAGGCAATAAATAAAATCTCCAATATTTAAATAACAATTTCTACGGCTTTTGAAAGCGCGTACCGTGAATACATGCATCCAGATGCTTGCATAATTCTCGAAACATGAAACCATAGCTTACGTAAGTGAATGAACTAAAAACCGAATCATTCAAATATCTACATCTGAAAAATCAAAAGATTTTACTGACATCATGGCAATGAAATATCAATGGGATTTTAAAATCTTCTGAAAGCTTCAGCTATAAATATAGAGTTGCTGCTCTGCTATCATGAACCAATAAGTGTTGATAACCAGGTGGTTGAAGCATAATCACACACCAACGCATAATTAGCATGGAAACGTCCTGATGAAGATCAATTGTATCCATGATCATTTAAACATAAAAGAGAATAAAGCAACAGCGGGAGAGAGCCGTACAAAGAACTCTTATAATGCTGTCATACCCTAGCGACGCCTTTGTTGTTGTATCCAACAACAAAATTTTTCATTTAAACAAAGGCAGCATACAGTTATGATCACGGCATCTAAAAAAACAAACAACTTTCTGCGTGTTAAAGAAACTTCAGATACCTCAAAGACGAAGGCACATACAGAAACGTAAGAAACTTAAGTGTTAAAGAAGCTTCAGATACATGAATGACAAAGACACAAAAAGACATGCACTCTTGCGCGACAAACCTTAATGTACCTCTTTAAAACAGATACTAGATACAAGTATCTGCGAGACTTACATGAGCCAATAAACAAAGGAAAACACAGTAGAGCCTGATTAACAAGGACAGCTGGCAGTGCCAACATGGTTCGCGCGCATACTCAAGAGGAGAAAATACGCGTAACGGACGTGTCTGTCACCACGATGTGCCAGAACGTCCCAGATATTAAGTCCCGTATGCGGTTACAAATGCTCCAAAAAATGCACGCTTAACTGAATATTATCTTTAAAAAAAAAAGATATGGGCCCTTAGAAACTGGACTCTAGAAAATCACTATTATACTGAGATTAAACATAATATATCCCTCCTAAGTAAACAATACTTAGAGTTAACGAGATCACACCTAAGTAGGTATAAAGACGGTCACATATTCGCCCAAGATAATCGTAGAAATTCGTGTCAGCAGCGGAAAAGGCGAAGATATTATACTAGCACAGCGCCATCATGATCATGCATCAGACTTACTAAAGTAACACCAGACGATATTAAATAAAAATGCAGAAATTGAAGAAAGCGCAACAAGGACTATAATCTCGGTGATCGTTAACATTTCTATGCTATCAGATATTCTTCGCCTCATCATTTTCTCGGAGACTACGAAGCATGCCTTGTCTACCACAGTCTGTTTGATTGGCTTTTCACCGTCCGCAGTCGTTTCTCGTTTCGAATCGACGATTTCTCTACAGTGCCTTGCCTTTTCTTCAATTGCAGCCAAACGGCTTTTTGCTGTTCCCTTTACGAGTGCAAAGTATAAGCCAGTTACATTGAAATAAGCACTAAGTAAAGAACCAAAAAAAACGCTTGAAGCATTTCAAAGTTAGTGTGAAAGCAAGGATCACGTGAGCAGGAGAACTACTCCGTTACAGCAACAAAAGGATGGAAGTAGTTACGGATACCACTGCAAAGTTAATGCGGTATCGAAACAAAAACACAGACACACACCGACACACACGCAGACACACACACACACACACACACACACACACACACACACACATACCCTAGACATTGTCGTGTGCTATTTCAAGGGAGAAAAAACTGCGCTACACGAAGGGCACATATCCGTATAAAACCTTGAACACCAAATCAGAAACGCTGCCAAGACAACAGTCTCGTACGCAGCAAGCAGGCACTCTGTCGGCCCTATAGAAAATATGAAATAGTTTGCATCAGGGCATATATTTCTAAAATCTGTAACTGTACGATAGTTGGTTCATAATCATTGTCAGATCATGGACACTTGGCATGTGGCTTACTTTATGGGGATGTTCTGAGCTCTTTACCTCCCTGAGAGGCTTATTATTTTCCCCAATCCCCAACGACTAGCACCATTCGCTTCAAATGGTGACTGAAGCACCCAGAAATACTCTTGGCTCTTTCCTAAAAAAACTTTATTAAGGAAACTCCCTAGCCTACTGACCAAAAATAGTAAGAGATATACACCATTTCTATAACATTGCTTGGCAGAAATACCAGAACAACTAGAAGATTCATCCGCTAATCACTAAAATTATTTCTAGAAGGATTTAGCTATTGTTGTAGTTGTTGTTGCTGTTCTTGCTGCTCAGTGAGTGGGCAACTGGCTTAATTATAACGACTGCAAGCAAATGGAACCAGACTACAAATCTTGCTAGTGATGCGTGAAAGGAAAAAAAGTTAAATTTGATTATCTCAAAGTTTAGATTTCAGTAGCTTTTATATTTTGCCAGAGACAAACTAGACAGCTTGGAATTCCGAGGTAGTTTTTCAGCATGAGAACATTTTGATAATAAAGTTATCTAGTGCATTAATCAAGAGCTATCAATTGTCCCAGAGGCTGACAATCGGGAGGTAGAAAGCAGCTGCCACCGTTTAAAGGTGCCAAAAGAATTCATTTCAGGTACCAAAAAGACCTTCAAAAAAACTCATGTAGGTAGTTTTGGTAAGAGAGTATAGAATAAAGATTAGTAAAGTATATTGTACAGTATGCTCTAGATACTATGTACTGTATGTGCCAGTATCCTGAAGCTTCCAACATACATAACAATTACAGACCCTTACTAAGTTACATAAACTTAAGGTGCAGTTCTAGCAAACGATCATAGATTTCTATTTTATTTTTCCTTTAAGAGGTTTTCGATCACTTGTGTGCTGCATAATCGCAGTAAAAGCATCAATCCAACAAAGCTAATAAGTACCTGTTTTGCAGCTACACACCTGAATTGGAGCATTATCTTGAACAGATTCACTCAGAGCAGCATAGTTTTTCAAGATTTCAGAGTAATAAACCCTCCCAATTTCAGCAAAAATCGATGTCAACACTTCCAAACTTCTACCAGTCACTGCACGATCATCTCCATACACTTGTTGTCGTAACTTGATTGTTTTGCCATAGTACTCCAGAGCTAGCAGAAATTTATGTTTGCTAAGACATATATGTGACAGCTTTTCATATTCATTTGCTCGCTTTCCTTCGTCTAAACATGGGTCTAAATCTATAGACTTACAACCATTTAAAACTTCACTCATCTCTCGTTTAAAAGATTCAAAAGCAACTCCAGCTTTGATAGCAGCGGCTTGATAATAAAATTTAGCACCTTGCATAAACTGAACAGCCTTGCCATAATCTCCAGTCTCAGCAAAGATTTTGGCTGTATGTGCTAAGCACTGAGGCAGCATGGGAAATTTTGTATTTGGTTCAATTCCTTTCAGGCAACCAAGGAAGCAAAGAAGAGCAGAGGATATTCTCTCATTATTATAAAATAATACAGCCTTTTCATACAACATAAGCCTTGCATCATCTGTCAAAGCGTCGCCTTGTTGGCCAGAAATCGCATCTATTACATGGACGTGTTTACCCCAGCGAGCGGCGAGAGATTCTATTTTCTTCACCTTTCTTCGCTCCATCCTAGAATGCTTACCAGGTGCAACATTTTGAAAATGAGCATCTGGGTTTACTGGCGGATATGCCTGGTGAAATCTTTTGGAGGTGAGTCCGATCAAGCAAATTTAATCTGACAAATTCGTACGTCTGCAACAGACTGAAAACAAAGCTTCCGTTCGCTGCATGAGGGTACGGCCCGAAACATACCGGTATAGTGCGATCGATAAAACTATGGAAAATTTTATCTCGAAGTCAAATATCACTCAGACGAATTGGGGCTTCTTGGGCAAATGCGTTTCTATTCTCTGTGTCGGTTAAAATGCACGAAAACGGATAGCGAACTTAACATAACCAGCATAGACCTAAAATAAACGAAAAAAAAAACGACTCTAATGGATCTTCAGAAGATTTCCGATCGGGATCAGAGAAGTGAAAGGACGCCAACCTCAGGCTGAGAGCTATTTTTGTACAAATGCCCGATTTTTTTGGACTGCGTCAGGAAATAAAACTACATTCGAAAAACATTACCGTACTGTCATGGAGCGTTCTCCCCAGAAATATGCGATCTAGAGCCCTACAAGCACCCGGAAGTATTTTTGTCGCTATGCCCGGAAATCATTTGGTAGCGGATGTTGGAGATTTGCATCTACAAAATAAAAAGCCCTCATTGCTGATTGTAGGTATCTTGTGAGCAAGTCTAATTGCAAAATGAAGTTATGAAGGATGCCTGGAAATATCTCGAGTTTTTTTTTTATCTAAGCGAAGGCGTTTTTCAGCTATTTTCATTCGAAAAAAGTTATTCAAATCTTTCCAAACTTAATTTTCGCGTGTATTTAAAGTTTTCTTGATATAGAAAGCTCCATAGCTTAAATTTTTTTTTGATATCATGCAAACTCCCCACCCGCATATGATTTAGTCACTGCATAAGAACATGGACAAGGCATGAAAGTACACAATTCAAATGGCACAATTTTTCTATTTTCAGCTGGGTCCATGATGTCTTAAATATACAGGAAGTAACTTTAGCAGTATAATTAGAGCAACCCAATAAAGGCTGTGCTAGATAAGCAACACTGTAGGGAATCACAATGTGACCAATCAATCACATATTTTAATTAGCAGGTTATTTACTAGGTAAGGTAAGTTTGTCCATGCAAAGCAGTGCTCATGAAAATTCTCCGACTGGCTTACTCAAGAAGCGGCGATTGAAGCCGTTTTTAGAGTGAGCGTGTCCCGAACTATCAAGAGCCTAAGCCACCGGCAATCACGTGATAGCAACTTCTATATGCTTTCTAATACCTGCTGGTACAATTTCTGTAGGCAAAATTTATGCCGACACAAAAGTAAGATTAAGACTTTTGGAGTCAGTGGCTTCTCTACAGACCCTGAGATTACTTTTCAAGAAACTTTCAGGCCTTCCAAAAATATTCAGAGCTTTCTAGAAACCAGAACTTTCTACAATGTTCTCAAACTGCCCGAAATTAGCCAAGCAAGCATCAAACCACAGCATCTAGAAAATCTACCCATTTCTACTGAGTGATTTGAATATTTAATTCCGCTTTACAATAAGCAGAAAAATACACGACTCCCTTGACTTCCTACTTCAATCTCTCCACTCTTATTCGACGTTTTACTCTCTCAAACCAAGGGGCCAAATCCGCCAATGCGACGCATTGCAAGCCTGATAACTGCCAATGGTTGATCGATCGATCAATAGATTGATTGATTGATCGATCGATTGATTGATTGATTGATTGAGTGAGTGAGTGAATGAGTAATTGATTGTTTGCTACGTCTTGTCAGACGAGTTTTATTCCTTTCTCTTCTGCTCTGTTTCTTCTCCGTGTACAATATGCTCGCAAATGTCACTTTAACATAAATAGATAGGGAACAGATCACAATCTTCTTCTATCAGCCAGAGGTACTGTATCCAGGCCAATTTCAGTCGTGAAGCTTTGGTCCTGTATATAGGATGCCGACCAGATCTGCTTATTCAGTTACGCCGTAACCAAAACTCACAGTCGCGACTGTAAATTTTGCCGATACTGCTCATAAACTTTACAGCCGCAACTGCAACTTAAACCAAAACTTAATGTATGAACATAAACTGTGTATATGCATCACGATATTAAGTTTTCTACTCTAACTATAGATATCTTTAACGCTCGGCACTAAATAAAAAACGAACTAAACTAACGATTTGTTTAACATGAGTTGTCGCCTTAACAGTTTGCAGTATTATTCGAATATTCATTAATAGTTGAAGTCAAACAAACGAATATTATATGCAGAAGCAACAGCATTTCCTGCATTTTCACTCGACAAAAGTTTGCATCTATCTGCATATAGCTGCCCTGCAGAACCCAACTGGCTCGCTTGCGACGCCAGTTGGTGGGACAGACAAATATTTCTGAGGAGCCGGTTCGAGATTCGGCAACTCGCTATGCCAGTATGCGTAGATATCAGAGGTTCGAGGAGCACTACGCTTCTCGGAAATAAAGTGAAAGTTAACGTGCACGTGGGCCTAAGCAGCTCTTCAGCAATGTTCGACAACTCCCTACCATGCTCCAGTTGTCTCAAAATGGTGAGCGAATGAACTGGCGGAGTGACTGTTACAACACAGCTAGTTTAGAGCAATTCCAGTGCTTCGAATACACGCCTTTAAGCTGCTGATGAGAATGATCAAATGGCAAGTCTTAAGTACGTTTCAGGGACTCGTCAGAGACCTTTGGTTGGAGTCTTATCTGGCAAAGCAACCGCTTGGAGCATTAAGAACTCGAAACCCCTGGAGACCTCCACCGCACTTTCTCACGAGAACGTAAGCTCTCAAGTGAACAGTTACACGAGATCGTCACAGTTTTGGCAGATTTGGTGAACATCAGCAGTAGAAATATGCTTAGGGGCTAATGAATCTCGCTACAACTTTCAACGGCTCCTAATACCAACATGGTCCCTCAAAGCATTTTCTTGAGCGAGGCCCCGACGACACGACTGTCAACACCACGTTCAAACCTCGCCAAATAAAGAGAGCTCTAACAAGTATACCGATTAGCCTGCCCTTTAGCCTTGCCGGATTGACTATAATTGTTTGCCGGCATAACCTTATTTCTGCGACAAGGCCCTTGCCAGAATTTTTTACGAATCGGAAATTTAGCTACTCGCCGATCACCCGCTACTTCAGCCATGTATCTACTTGCTCGATGACTTTCATTGCAGCAATCTTCAAACCCGTTCCAAGTTCATTTTACTTACAACGGATCGGTGACTTTCTTTGCCGACCAAAATTGGGTCGACCACCCCCAGACATCTGCGGCTGCTTCAAAGTTGATTGCAGATATGCAGGAGCTTATAATGAATAACAGTTTTCCAGGGAGTCCGTTTACAATGTCAGCAACTTGCTGGTGGCTATGGTTCAATTGTGTAAATTACGTATAGTATTGCTTGCATATTATGCATCGTATATTATAAAAACAATAAACCAAGTATGTTAATGTTGATGTATAGTTTACAATAGGCATCACTAGGACACCAATAAAATAGAGCTGGAACGAATATGGCACGTATATTTGATTTCTAACGTAACGTCAGATCTACCTCACAATCTTTCAAAGCAGATCATCATAATTTAGAGATTCCAAACTTACGCGCCATGTGTGTGAAACTTTCAATACTTCTATACAATTATATTTACAAAAAAATTCCATTTATGTACAAAAATTTCACCTACCCGTCGACAGCGCACGTATCTCGTTAGCATTAAAACAGGCAATTATTTAATTAGCATATTTTTTTCCAGATACTGTCTCTCAAACGCGCACGTTCCACGAAGCATGCGAATTAATATTTACACACACACACACACACACACACACACACACACACACACACACACAAACATACACACACAAACACACACACGCGCACAGCAGACATCAACAAAAAGCAGCACCACAGACCAGCATAGAAGTTGAGGTACTTGAAATACTCTTATTTTTTCACGTTGCGCATGATAACGTTCTGCTTTGCTTCCTTCGAGCTAGGTTTTCTTACGCTGGATCAAATTGATGTGATAGCTAGTTTCTCTTGCACCCTGGCCAACAACCATCTGCAAAAAGATCACCAAATCAACGCTAATAAATTTACAAACTAATTTCCTTAAGAATCCTCCGTAGGTTTTCCCTTAAGTCATTCATGCTGTACTCAAATGGCCCAGGTCCGCCTTGATAAACAACGACGTCATCGAGTAATATGTAGAGGCGCTCAGGCCACGCCCCGAAGGCTCTGCTGACCTTGTTGTCCATGGTGTCAACGAAGATTGGGAGGTTAATATTCATTTCCTGGATTAGGCGCGCTGCCTCGAGTCGATCTTCCAAGTTGGCGTGGTCAGCCACATTAATCTGATGCTATAATAAGAGGAAATGAGGCCCAAAAATCAAGGACCTCGTACGTGACTACTGCCCGAAACCAAAGTGCTTGAATGGACTAACGCTCATAATCCTCTTAGTGATCCCATTGTTTTTGTTAGACAGCAAGCTAAGGTTAAATCAAGATCGGGCACTTATGACAATTCAAATCCAAAGTGCTGAAACTAACCTAGCGGCTGCAGCAAACTTTGCTATGCCTAGCTGACACGACTCTTAATATAAGAAACAGTACTGCAACAGCTGTTAGGACACTGCTCTTCTTACCTTAAAGTTCCAGGTACCAGTTGGATGGGCTTCTTCCACGTATATGATAGCGAAATCTGCTGCAGCTCCATAGGCTTCAGAGACGCCTTGGAGCTCTTGCAGAGTCGCGATAAACATGGGTCAGCTGCAGCTTCCAAACGCGAGGACAAGAGGGATGCCTGGCCGCTTCAAGCTGGTCATGGGCATTCTTGCCGCCATTTTGTTTTTTCTTGGCAAAGAATAAACTTGCAGAGTTGATTGGATCTTCTTCCGCGGGCGCGCAGTTTTCGTGAGTTCTACTAGCGTTTGACGGAACACAGTCTTGTACATCTGCTTCGTAAACATGGTGTCTCTGAAATCTTGAGGGTTCTCGGTAGCTGCCAACTGGCTCATTTTCTTCTCTATAGCGTGCCTAGCCTTAGGAAATTTCAAGGCTATCTTGCCGACACCGAAAACCACCCCCAGACCTAACCCTACGAAAGGTGATAATACTGCCTTCTTCATCTCCATTCTTAGTAGTCTTTGGAAGCGTTAAAGTTATGTACACCCACCTCAGTGCCACTGGAACTGAGAGCAAGATTCTGACAACGAGCTATTTAAGGGGGCTCGATCTGCGACGTGACAATTGGATTTGCCTTTTCACCAATCAGCATTTCCTGTTTTTCTGCACCCCCCTGAACATCATGCTTCGAAGCACACTTGATGCAGGTAAACCCGCCCGCGGTTTAACAGACTAAAATAGGACATCAATGCTCCGTCTGAGAATGCCTTAATCACTAATTCGATTTGCAATCTACGTCCACGTTGAAGGGAACAACATTGTCCTATCGTAAATATTGCTACCTGCCACATGCATCAGGGAAAAAATAGGCACCCATGGGTTGAAAGCTGATCTCAAGATTAATGACATGTATCAGTACTTATGCACAGCTGCTACACAGCGATCCTTGAAGTTTTCTGTAATTATTTATTTAAAATTTATGCATATAATGATTTGAAAGCAAGAGACCAAAGTGCGCAATACATCGTACCGAAGAAAAAGTAGCCAGAGCAAGAATGAAGTACAATGAAACCCCACAGAGGGAGCACAAATAAGCCAACTGCAAATCCACACAGGACACGCATTGATTGAATAAAATAACAGTTAGTAAAACCAAGTCAAGAAATATGACGACTAAAAACTAGCACCCATATTTGAGAAAACATCTTTACATCAACAATGAACTTGATGGTTGCAAGAAGGGCGATAACAACACTATTGCGATGACCATACAATAGAATTTTGCACACAAACATCAGATAACGAAAAGCCTTAATAGGCTAGAAACAGTGTCAAGTAGGGTGGTACGTTTCGTGACAGAAGCACTGCATCCGAGCAAAGAAGGATGAAGAAGAAACAAAAACAAAAAATAATTATTAATTTTAGTAAGACCGGAGCTCTTGGGGTCTGGGTTCTAGGGATTACAGGGTTAATATCTTCGAAAAGATTCTTTATGACAAAGTTTTACATTACGCATGTCTTGATTTAAAACAATAATTATAAAATATTTGTATTAATTTCATCGATACTATCCCTGTCACCGTGTTTGGCACATTCTCCCCTAAAACCAAGAACGCAGATATTCAGACTAGATACCGTATTGACGTACGCTCTCTTGTAGCATACTGTTATGAAGGTAACTATGTTGTCGTGCTAAATGGTAGTCCATGTTGCACAAAATCTTTCCCCCTGAACTCGTAACCATGAATGCATCTTGATCTTATTACTACCACTGCAAACGACATCCCTTTGTGTGCGTTGAGAAGTATGGATATACATCGGGATAAGCTTTCCCATGTACTAGTCGTTGGTTGAGAGTTATATAGAACTTACTAGGTATAATGTATCAGCTTATTGTCATGGCCTCTACTCACGCAAAGGTTTCGATAGACTAGAAAACACTTGAGCATGAACATCTCATATGGATTCTTCATGTTTCACAGGCGGAATAATCCCCTGCTTCCAATTAAACTGCTCCGAAACTCTTTCATGTGCCTAACGCTAGAAATGTTATAAAAACTTCTTTCATAAGGCTTAAACAGTAGGATTATACAAAATTTAATGATGCAGCGGCTTTAGCAGTACAAGCACAATTGGATCAGAGAGAAAGAGGCCTAACCAACAGGGCTGTAAAACAGTTTGGTTTTACCTCGGTGGATGCATAAGTGAAGGCTTATAATGACTGTCCTGAGACCAATTTTAATTTACATGTTTTGATAAAATCTTATGATGATCATCGGCGACCTGAGAATTCAGTTGAACATATTGATAGGTTAACACTGTGAACATGCACGGATGTCCTTTTCGAAATGGCGCTCTGATACCCAGTCGGGCAATAGGGGTACGCAAGCCATGAGCTAGCTAGGGGTTTTCTATGTATAATCCGTTGTCGTGCCTTCTAGCATCACTAAATAGCTCTTCAAAGAAAGTGCTGGCAGGGAATACTCACCTAGAATTGAGCTAATGTCCAAAGCATTTGCTTGATTTCAGCAGGACATAATTGTTTTCTGGCTTTATGTCTAACTCATGTCAGCGCTTGGACGACTTGTCTTTGGGAGCTGCCGTTTATACATCATTCGGATTTTAAGAAAGCATTTCAAACAACATGGCAAGCAGATGTCGCCGAAATAAGATTTTGATGGTAAAACGATTGGATAAACGAAAAGCAAGGAAATAGCTTCGGTTAATTGTTAATTCGTGAGTTAAACAACTGGAAATGGGTGCAGCCATGCCATGCGAAAATGTCGGGTAAACCCTCATCGTGAGGAACGTTGCGTAATGATTGACGCAATTCCCCTATAGCAGACGAGCGCTGTGACACGCACATTACTTGGTAGTCACCATGAAATAATTCACTCACGCTCCTGGTAGGAAGCCTACATGATCGAAGAGGAAATCCTCCAAACTTCGGCGGATACGATATAATATCGATCGCTTTCTCTCTGACGTCAAACGATAGCTACGATCTGGGTGGTCATGCTTCAAGACAAAAAAAATTCTCCTCTGGCGTATTTATTCTATTCTCCTCGACATTCAAACCGACGTTCGAATGAACGAGCTGTACAGCTGCAGCGAAAATAACAAGACTAATTTCGGTTGGGTTGTAAGAATGGTGAGAACGGACGAATAAAGAAAGCAAATAGAGGAACTTAGATATGTGGTTGACTTGAGCATAACGGTTTGGTTTGAGCCAATGAATTTGGCTGGCTTCCTTCTCCTCTGGAAGTTCTAAGCAACAGAAGTTTTCCTCCCATTGTTCATTTAACTAATTGCCGTCCTTTTTGCTGCCATATTTGAGAATGTTGTAGCCTATCTAGTTTAATCGCTCGCCAAGGTCCGGTTAGAAAAACAAAGAACAATTCTTACACGTATAAATTTAAGCATTTTTGAGCTCTAAGTCTATAGAAGACTCAAAATTCAAATGTTCAAGACTTAAGAATGTTTTTTCAATTATGCGTGAAAGCAAAAGGATATCTAAATACAATCACGTGGCCGTATGAAGAGAGTGGAGTCTGCTTACAAACGGAAGTGCATCTTATTTACGCACTGCTTAAACAGAAAGTTAGCGACTAGGCATTTACACACAATGATATCAACTACGTAACAGCAGCAAGTAAAGCGGCTAATAAAAACAGTCACAAATAAAAGCGAACTTTACATATCGAGCGCATGGCCGAGGGTGATGTATATTCAAAGTGAGTACTTTCAGAGAGCGCAATGAGTGCAAATCATGCGCACCCAACATTTCCAGAAGCCCTCTCTAAAATGGAATAGGTCAGTTTAAGCGATTCGAATTAAGATACTTAACGAAAGGCTGCAGATCGACTCATTTGAGGAAATAAACAAAATTGAAAATCATGATAAAGTCTCATGAAAACGTTCCTGATTCACTATGATGTTACTGATTTACAAATTATCTTGCAGCGCAATAAAGACAGCATGAAATGTTTAATGATATCTAATGGCACTCATTGTTTCTTAGCGCCTCGTGCTAATTTTGTACCCCACATATAAGGTTCTGGCTTGTCCTACCCCAAGTCGAAAGTTCTAGGTTGCTTCATCACCCGAAATGCGTGCTTGTTTGTCCTAAGCTACCCTCCCGTTTTAATCTTCCCATAGCGTGCAGGTATGCTAGCCAGAGAGGTATATTTTTAACTTGCGCAGATCGTAATTACTACCCAATTGATAGCCTCCCTTCAATTGCACCATATTTAGACTTTCCAGTGCTCCAACATCGCACTTTTCGTGACAACAACGGAGCATTCTTATCCGCGAATCGAAAGATGATAGTCAGTTAAGCACTTCTTGACGTATTTAAGGGCTTTTTGCGTGCCGACTATCCCTGCAGTCCAGTCCTTTTATAACTGCTTTTGCCAATATGCAAAGTAGGCATAGTTTCCAAAGCAACCGCAAAAAAACAAATGATTCTGATTTATGAATGCCAGTTAATCTATCATCCAAAACTTGGTTCCTTATGCGTGCCTCGGAACTTGGCCTGCAATCGAGAAGCCACGATCGTATCGACACATTGTCTATGCATGCAAGCGAGGCTTCGGTTTTCTACCGAATAAGCCAGAACATGATATTCTAATCTTTAACTTAAGGTTATTGCTTTCGTCGTTTCACTTTCTAGATAAATTTAACATCTTGCAAAGACTGCCTTTTGAAATTAGGAAACACCATTCTACAATGTGTTGGCGAAAAGTTAGACGCTAAAGAGTGTGCAAGCGTTTTTTTAAATTGGATTCGCTTCTAGCTGTTGGTAATGTAAACTTTGCCGTCCATGGCGAAATCTATGTATCTATGTATTCATGAATTAATCAGTCAGTCAATCAATCAATCAATCCATCAATCAATCAATCAATTAATCAATCAACCAATCACTCAATCAACCAATCAATCAATCAATCAATCAATCTATCTATCTATCTATCTATCTATCTATCTATCTATCTATCTATCTATCTATC
>QQSS02187199.1:0-27719 GCA_003687565.2 Craspedacusta sowerbii | reverse complement strand
TCATCCTTTTGACTTTTGTAGCTCATCTACGGTGTCGCTCATCTACGGGTACCCGTTACGGCATTACTCGACGCTTGCGCTCTATGGATTGAACCAGAGAAAGAAATTTCTGCATTTGCAGGACTCTTTCATTTTGTAACGTTTTTATGACTATACAGTTTTTGCACATTTCAAATGAAGTCGAGAGCGATACAAAAGCATATTTTCACACAGCATCATATTTGCAAGCCACGACTGCCAACTTACGTTACGTTAAAGATTTACGTACGTAAAACTTTAAGGAATTTCTTTAACTAATGGAAAACAAACCACATAGCGCTTGTTTGAACAAATCACATTGTGATATTTTCCGTTCCTCAACGTGAAAACCACTAGCAGAAAATAGAATAACAGAAATATATATAGAATATTATATATATATATATATATATATACATATATATATATATATGACATAAATATATATATACATATAATATAATAAAATATATAACATATTATATATAGTTTTTATTATACGTTTACAAATAGATCAGTGAGGAAAACTAAAAATCAAAAGTTTGGGAATAAATACCCTTCTCCTCGGCACTACAAACACTGAACACGAAAACGCGATATCAAGTAAAGACAAAACAAAAACAAACATCAGCACTGACTCCATCTGCTATTAATTGAACGACCTCTTGAGGGACACAACGAACATTCCAAAACAGTCCAGCGCATCTAAAGATCGAGGTTCACGCCACAAAAGTAGTAGTCCCCAACAACTGAACAGGATTGAACGGAGGAAGCAACCAAAGAAGACGGATGCAGCCACGCTAAGTGACTGACACAGTCAGGCAAATATGGAACACGAGACTCAGCACCATTCCGTCACTGGAGGGAAACGAGCACCGAACCATCTTGCTCGAAGAGCTCAAATCTTCTCGAATAAACTTTCACTTAACTTAACTATAACTTATTACACTTAACTTATTATAACTTTAGTCGAAACCAGGACCTTTTTCCAGCATTAGTCTTTGATTTACAAACCAAGGGAAAACATGAATTTCAAAGCAAAATTAGTCTTTGATTAACATATGAAGGCAGAACATGAATTCTAAAGGCAATTTAGAATTTGATTAACACGTCAAAGCAAAATAGGGATTTCAAACCAAATTGCTTAACACATCAAGGCAAAACATAAATTCCAAAGCAAAATTAGTCTTTGATTAACACATCAAGGTAAAATAGGAATTTGCAAGCACATAAAGACAAAACACGTGTCTCACAGCGACATTAGTCTTTGATTAACACATCAAGGCAAAAAACACATATTTCAAAGCGACATTAGTCTTCGATTGACAGATCAAGGCAAAACAGATCTCAAAGCAAAATTAGCCTGGGATTAACACATCAAGACAAACGCGTATTTCACAGCTATGTTAGTCTTTGACTTAAACAAAGCGACATTAGTCTTTGATAACACATCAAGGCAAAACGAGCATATGAAAGCGATAGTCTTCAATAAACATATATAATAAAACCACTGTTCTCAGCTTCGCAACGCTTTTGTTAGGATCCTCGCCAAGCGCGCATAGAAGTTAAAAGACGCTTTCAAAAAGGTCATAAAAACTTGCGGCTTCAGTTCCCAACAAAAAGCTGAACGTCCGTAATAACTAGCATGCCTCAACTAGCCACTAGGCTTATCAACCAACATCCAACAAAAGTCTAGCGTTTATGTGAATCCGACTAAAAACATCACGATACTTTTTTTGCTTCTTCTTGATAAAACCGTCACAACAGTGGCCTGTCGTAATGCTGCCCAAGGGTCGTTGAGACGTCGCCAAGCCTTTTTTTGGAGGAAAACACAAGCTGCTTACAACATTTGCACAAGACAATCCTTAGGACAGTCGACAAGATAAACAGGAGGCCGTTGATTTGATTTTCGAGACTCGACAAAAATATATTAAGGTAGGAAAGCGCTAGCAAGTAGATTATCGGTCGATAAAATATAAAGCCGTTCAGGTACATATAAAAATCACACATTAGCACCAACAAAAGATATTTGAATAAACTATGCGCTTCGTAGCAGCTGGGGAGCCTCATCAATATGGAGAGGAATTCTTCTTGCACGCAACCAGTAAGCGCATCGTGTCAAGTAAAATCATAAATAAATATCTCTCCACTTCTAATATAAATAAACACGCATCCCCACAAAAGCCATCGATACTATTGAGAACAAATTTCTTGTCTGCTGAGTGGACGGGAAGCAACGAGTTTCATCTTCAGAGCTTCTGCGACCGGCGCCAATCATATCCGCCGATCTTCGCAGGGATTTTGCTGGTCGGGTTCAAAAGGCACAAAGCATGCATGAGAATTACCTAAGAAATAAAACTCCAATACCAATAACCTGGTTCAACGCCAACGGCAAATTCAAGAATCCACGTCCATGCAATCAGAAAGGACTGTTAAACCAGGCATCTAAGAACGCACTACAGATAACGCTCAGGTTGCGAAGGTGATCACAGAGTGGGACCCTTCGCCAAGTGACAACCGTAAGTGATCACCATACTGCAGCGACGAGGAAAAAAGATGCTCCAAGGAGAACGCAAGCAGATGAAGCTGCAATTACGAGGCCACGGCAGTTACCAAGACTATATTAAATCGCGACTTAACAAAATCCCTCGGAAAGCACGGATCGGCAATCGAAACTTCCATGCAGCATTAAAAGTGGCATCAGGAATGACTTCCTCTCCTTGTTGACCACTTACGCGGTTCTTACAGGGTGAACATGGCGATAAAGACAGCCATAAAACAATAAGGCATATGGAAGCAAAGCTGGATCGAGAAAATAATAGAAGTAATTGTACTACGCCGCGCAAAGAACAGGGGGATGGGGGGGGGAGGATTTTAATAAAAATTCACGCGTTGCGCAAGTGTGCTTCAAGTGGGAGCGGTTATTACATGCGAGTCTGATGATTACTCGACTTGTGACGACGCCTAATAATGAGTGGTTGTGTTTGTTTATGAAACAAAACAACACAAACTTTGCTTTGGTTAAGCAGAATTTTCCAATCTTCTCGCAGGACACTACGCGAGCACAATAGTCTAATTAGAATATGCACCCATACGATTATGAAAGGAAAGAAAAAAAAAACCTTTGGCTCGGTCAATGATCTATCCTCGCATATTTAATTCAAATTAAAATTCCAATTCTAACTTGGAAATTTGGTCTTCCATCACGTATCGCTTTGGAGGACCCAAATGTTAAGCTGGTAAATACCAATGATCCAAGGCGTGGAACTTAGGTGGAGGAGAACCAAGGCTGACAGATTGAGGTTAGATTTATGCAAGTTCGACGGAACGACGTTGCACTGTGCCCATGCGTACGGACTCAGCTGCCGATCTCGCTAGTGCAAACATGGCGAGACTATTACTCCACCAGCAACCGTGAGAAAATCAACCATTCATGAGAGCTGCTTACGAAGAAAACTAGCCGCATGCATGACGCGAGTTGTACGCGTCATGGAAAGCCATCACCATCAACTGCAGGCAAGCGAAGATCGCAAAAAAAAAAAAACTAACACGAAAAATCTAATTTAATTCCGCGGCCCAGACCGATAAAATCGAGGTGGAGTGTCCTGCGCAAAGGTGTGATAGGCTGCGACAGGGATTATGCATGATTGATTTTAGCATTTTCGTAGTAAGTTAGTTGGTAACGTTATAACAAATTATATCTGGATCACAAAAAGCGCCGAAAACACTCTAGACAATAAACGAGACCAATCTTTATAGTAGTGCCAGAAATTTTTTCGCACCATGTTGCGTTCGCCCTTTCTACAAGCAAAACAGCTTAGGAAACGCGTGCGCTCTAAGACGAAGACTGAAAACACGGTGATGACAGGGAGAAGGAATCTACCAGATAGTGAAACAACTATCCAAAAAATAATTCTACTAACATTCTGAAGGCTACCGCATCGGCCTACTCCCCTTACACACATACGCACACACACACAGACATGACACACGCGCACAGACATGACCCATATACAACCACTCCCACATGACACACACAGCCACAGAAAACGGAGACAAAGACAGACCGACGGACACTCGGACAGAAAGAATGACAGACAGACAGACAGACAGATAGAAAAACAGAAAAACTGGCAGACATAGCTGGCAGACAGACAGACAGACAGACAGACAGACAGACAAATAGTAAGACATACAGACAGACAAACAGGCAGAAAGAAAGACAAACACACAGACAAACACTCACACATACACACGCACACACACACACGCACACACACACACAAACACACACACACACACACACACACACACACACACACACACACACACACACACACACACACACAAGAATACACGTTAGCTCTCAGCTTACCGGAAGATGAACAAGAGCGTCATACGCTGTGCTTGCGAACTTCTTCAAAGCTTACACGCTGAGTATCGAGCCGGTTTGACTGAAAGCGAACGATGAGATTGAAGAAGTCTTCATCGGGCACGGTCGGGCCACGCGGAGCTGACGGTAACTCGCAGCGTTGATCATTGATGCGGGCAGCCTACGAAACAAAAAAATGGTGCAAAACGTGTAAACAATACAGCTGCAAGGGATAGAACAAACAACAACAACAACAACAAAAAAAGGAATGCCAAACGGATCCTGCAGATCGCTTAACCAGCTAAATCCACCAAACGAGAGTTAATTTAAATCAGCAGATGAAAGGAAGAGGGCGAGACTGAAGCACCACCCTTGAGAAGAACCACAAAAGGAGGGTAGCAGCTACTAAACACTATCAAGCACAAGATATGCGGGGTCATACTTAAATCTTCATACAACTGTGCGTCATTCAGTTGATTATGACAGCTAAGTCAGAAGTACCGGTCTTATTTTCGCGACTACGGAGTATGAATAAACTTCCATCTCTTAATAAAGTACGTTTGCTACCACCACTACAAACATTCTGGTCTTCAACTCACTTCTAGGATCTTAGTTCGCGCATAAGAGCAAAAAGGACCGAGTTTCATGCAGAAAACAAAGCAATAATTAGCAAATGTCGGAATTCCCACGGACGAGGCACATTTGCACTAGAGGATTGTCCAACTTCTTCCAGCACGCGGTTTCATCAGATTAGAGCATGAAGTCGCAGTTTCTTGCCTTGCATACAAAATCATAGACATTCAAATGGCGATTAAACTGCTTAAACAGAAAGCACGCAAGTATGTCGACCTTCTAGCACTCTTGACCTGATATGCTTGTAAATAGCGACCTTAATGCGTGCTCCTTGTGATCGACTATCGTAAGCTGTTCAATGTTTACAATACAAAAGTACGACCCTCTTTTGTAGCAAGAAGGAGTCTTCTCGGCACCTACTGACTAGCATCTTTTGGAGCAGAAGGCTGCGCTCGTAACAAGAACACGTCGAAAGAAACGTCGCTTTTCTGTGAGCTCTTTGTGCCGTCTACTGGACACAGATTTCTCGACAACAACTAATAGCCAAACAAAAAGCAAGCAATAGTACATGGCCATGACGCCAGGCCTCACAGCAGGGAGTCGAAGACAGCTACTGACCGCGAGGAGTCGACAACGGAAAACGGACGCTCTGGCAGGATGTCCGACAACTAGGAATATAGACCCAAAGCCAACTTACCTGACAGCGCATGAGCATGTCAAGAAACGAGTCATCGGGAACATGTTGAGCGCTCCTTCCAAGAAGACGCTCACGAACTAAACGGAAGCCATAAAAAAGCATAGCTTTTAAATCCCCATCTCTCCCTGCCTTCCCAAATTTACGCAAATAGTTCAGACCCCGACCACCAAACCTAACGGCACAGGCGTTTCATATCCAACAAGTTCTCTCTTTACCGAGGAAGCTGCTGACTTGCAACCCGAGGAATCAAAACAAGTCAATGAAAATCCATTCGTTAGGTTAACCTTGAGCCATTCGTGGCCAAAAGGAAACAGTTCAACCAAAATTAGACGTCGATTTTGGTCTCTGGAGTGCTCACGAGTTTTTGCATAATTTGCGAATTATTGCACATAATTTTCCATTATTTAAAAAAACTCTTACGAGGAATGTAAAAATAGGGGGTACGGATTTATGAACGCAACCGAATTCCAAAAAAGACAAACACGCACTCACACAGACATAGACGCGCACGCACACACACATCCACACACTAGCTCTTGACATGTAAGTGTTGAACTCGTAACTTCTACTGCTTTACTCCACTGCATCCAAAAAAGACACACACACACACACACATAGACGCGCACGCACACACAGACAAGCGCACACACACCCTATCACCAAACCCACACCCACTTCCACACTCTAGCACTTGACATGTAGGTGTTGAACTCGTAACTTCAACTGCTTTGCTTAACAAAACCTCGACATAACTAAGTGTAATCACAGGAGGGAATAATCTTGCAAATACAAACAACAAGGCATCATATCCACCAGTTCATATGCTGACAGACAGGCCCTTTTAGATCTTTCAAAAGGCAATATAAGATTGGATTTACTTACACTCCACCAAACCGAACATAACATACGACCACATGGAAATTCGAAAGAGAAAAGAAGAAGCATCAACTGCTTGAACAAATTAAGAGAAATTGTGTTGGCAGTCAATATTATACAGGAGTTATTGTTAATCTACGGTGAGTTCCTCCTAGGGTTAACCACCACGCTTCTAAAAAAAATTTTAAACACTCTTAGAATAAAAACGAAAGAAACTACAATAGCTAAGACAAAAACACACGAGCAATTTGCTTACTCCCGATGAATGCTGCTAGGGTGCTGGTAGGGTGCTGGTAGGGTTTGATACCTTACAAAAATATTCATCTAGCTATTCGCCATGTCATATTAAAAAGCGCCACCTTGTAAGAACTTGCCTAGCCATTCCGCCAATGCAACGTCGTACGCCCCCAGACAACTACGCATCTTCACTTACTGCACGGCACGGAATCCCCAGAAGCAGAAAGTATGGATATCATCGCTAGGTCTCGCTTGCCTGGTATCGGCAGGCAACAAAAGAGACTCATACTTCCCGAAACTGATACGCTAAACTCTGATTTGGAGGAATGACTAGACTCATTGTTAAAGGCGCGAACTCCGAATGAGTACACGAGGCATCTCATCACAGCGGATAATGCGATAGTATGGAACGTCCATTAGCAATTCAAAAAGTTGAAATTAAAAATACATTTTATTTTGGCATTTTTTCAAAGTGGACGTTTTACTAGCACTGAAATTCCATCCACTTCTCTGCAATTACAAAAATGGCAACTCAAAAAAAAAATTATTTATTGATGCCAGCATTTTACTGAAGTGGATGAATTAGTAGGACTGAACGTGAATTATTTATTTTCCATTTATTTATGCGCAGCTAAAGAGGTAAATACGTAGGATACGGCCAACTTGCCTAGAAATATTCTTGATTTTCTAAAAAAATAATTGTTCTCCTCAGTAAACTGCAGATAATGCACGGAATGTGTTTACCCCGCCGCATAGGCGAACGCTGTTACTGCATCGAAGACAACAGCCAAAAAGTCTATGCATTCACCAGATGTAGCGAAAGTCGGCTTCACTGTCAGATTTTGCGTTTGCATCGTTTCTATTCTACTTGCATGCAATGCTTTTATTTTATGCTCTAAATTTTATTACCTCAGTGAAAAGGAAGGGCAATAAGCAATTAAAATCAAGGACGAAGGCCTTTTTTCCCATTAGAAATGTTTGCAATTTTACATGTTAGGTATTTATTTTGTCAATAGTGAAATAAAAATTTTAACGCGAGCCTGAAGCTGATGTGCTACGGGCATTCGTTGAGCGAGAATGCCAAAGTCCTGTGGTCACGAATTTCACCGAAGTCGATTTACGAAGCGGTTGCCCATGAGGCGGGTACGTGGCTATATTGAACACCGGAGACAGAGCTTGGCTGATCGCCTACTACAGCAAGCAGCACACTGGGCGGATACATGTGACTCTAACATTAACCTTGACCTTTATCTTTACCTTAATCTTTATCCAAACATTAATCTTTACTATAACCGTACAAAAAATCCTATGGGCAAAACTTCGCCTTAGTTGTCACGGCAAATTATCATTAGGAACATGTGTTATGACAGGTAAATGCTACTACAGATATTGCGTACAAAAAAACTACGTGCTAAATGTATCAGCAAATCGAATTACCACTCTAAAGGCAAGCATACTCAAAACTGTCACCCGAAAGTTCTCAGCAACCCACAACACAACCTGCAATTAATCGAGCTGTTGGACATGTCGGGGATCCAACGAGGCACACATTATGCAGCATGAACCAAACGCTCCAAGGGGCATAGCAAGTTTTTGATGACGTTAATAATTATGATGTCCTGACAATAATTCTTACCCAATACCCTTGCCGCACGTCACGTGGTGACTAGGAGTGCAAACAGCCAGGTCTGGTGCGACATCGCAGAGATTGCGACAATTGCAAATCATGGTTATTCATGAACGCACCTTCAACATTTAGCCCAGGCAGATCAGGCAACGAACATCGCTGCTCCTCCAGTCGATTCCCTTGGGCTTTCGAGAGCATCTCGATCAAATGCTCTGTGCTCTTGCTAGAAACTTTCACGCTGGGAACCTCCGGCTTCAAAAAAAGATCGCTCATTGGCCGGGCTTCTTTGGCTTCTTTGGTCTTGCGAGCGGAGTGGGACTTCTGCACTTTCAACGACGGTGGTTCGTAGCGCTGGTCGTTCATACGAGGCGTCTGAATGCGGGCGATCAAATCGAAGAGGTCTTCACCAGGACCTTTGGGGCGAGTCTTCAACTGGGACTGCGAGATGAAATACGCCAAATTACCGAAATAATGCGAAATAACTAAATAAATAAATTGTAAATAAAAACGTAAATAAGAAAATTGTAAGATCCAACCACATGAAGCGACCAAAGTTCTTGTAGACCGATTAACAGTATCGAGGCATAAAAGGCCACTGTAGCAAAACCGAAACAAAAAAAAAAACGTGTAAAGCCGGAATAGAGAACGTAAAACAGCACAACCACCGGGCCTTGGATCAACCAGCGAAAAAGAATATCCAGCTAAGATAAAACCCATAAAGAAAGCAACAACAAAAACAACAACAACAACAAAACTCAGGATTATGCATGATAAACAAAAATGTTATACATAAAAAAAACTTGTGCTTCGAAAATCAAGCGAATGGGAAGATCAGAGCTAAACCAAAAGGGGACTTTTACTCAGCGATTGAGCAATATACAACAACATGAGATTAGCCAGAAGCTCGAGCGATGCCAGTACGACAAGCCTAATAAATGATCAAACCGTTATAGAGCCCGGTACGAAAGCGAGGCGTAATACCCCAAGTCCGCCACTGTTCATGCAAATGCCAGAGAAGCCACGAAATTTAAATCTAAAATGTTCCTCACATCACCCGCCACCAGCATGTGGCCAGAGAGAATAAATCATGAAGGTCGACGTCATCCACGATCAACTGATGGGCAAATGAGTTTTCGCGTTCCCCAATACGCCCACATCCAAGGGCATAAATTTTACCGGAGCAGAAACATAGATCAAAAAGTTTACAAAAGTTGTAGCTCGCAGTCAAATGGCAGCGAAAGTCAACAGACAAACTTGCAAGTCGCAGGACTTGCCAAATTTTGTCAAAATTAGGATGAAACACTTAGGCAGACTATCCATGTCATATACAATACACCCTGTCAAACGAAGGTAAAATTGCAAGGCGGGGTTTAAGACAGGGGGCTGAGGGAAGTTTCTTTAGTAACAGAAAAAACTAATGCGTTAAGTGGGAGAGCTCATCCAATACTTTCATTGTCCGGTTAGTCATTATAATAGACTAGAACATCCTGTAGCGTTAAGTTATATTGTATTATATTATATTATATTATATTATATTATATTATATTATATTATATTACATTATATTAAATTATGGAGGCGCCAATGACGTACGCAATTTTCGACAAATACGACACTTAATGTTTTAAAAGTACTTTGCTCGACTTACATATAGGAAGAAACAATTTTAATTATCTTACAGTGATGTGCTTGTATCTTATCATGCTTGTGTTGGCGTTTGTGCATGACGAGCCAGGCGGAGGGGGGGGGGGTGTGGTCCACCCTGTCTCTTCAACCATGTTCGAATGGTTCACGTATTTCAATGGATGTTAACGTGTAATCTTCTATCATAGTACTGACTTAGCGCAGAAGAAAAACATTCGCACGACGCCATTCCATCGGGATGTGCGATCCCTGCTAATTAGCATTTTGCTTTTAGGAGATGGTCCCTTCGTTTGATAGTAAGTTGATTTTCAAAAACAATTATTTCCATATCACAAATTCGTCCCTGCATTCGCGATCTTTTGCATCTGAGTTTGTATTTTCCTCACGTACTTCTCATAACAACATGTACGTGTTCTTCATTTGATCAACAAACTATCTTCGAGCAAAGATAACGACCGATTGGTTGATTGATTGATTGATTGGTTGATTGATTGATTGATTGATTGATTGATTGATTGATTGATTGATTGACTGATTGCGTGTTGGTGTCATTCTAACACACTCAGTCAAGATTTTATTGACTACTTTAACTGTGTTCTAGAGTTCTAGAAGTTGAGCTAATTGAGTCTTACGTTCAAATGACTTTCGCCAGTTTCACTGGGTTCCGCGACTCCGCGCTCACCATTTCCTTATCATTACTCAAACTTCAAACACTCGACATATATATTCAAAAAATACTGCACTGTACTTCAATAATGTACTCAATACTATATACAGACGCTGACACAACCTTGACAAGTTATAGCAACACTAGATTTTTTATGCATGTTACTTGGCAAGTTTTAAGATTCAAACTTGAGTTCGGGGAAGCCGGTAGAAAAAGGCAAAAAGTAAACGGCATGTTTTATTATATTGCCAAGTTGACAAGTTAGCGGATTCCACGGCATAGAAAAAGAAACAGTGCCTTGCCCAGAGCAATTGATGGGAAAATATAAGGCCTGAAAAACGATCGCCTGAGCATTCCTTTGCTATGGTGCGGCCACATATTTTACAAGATTTCTCTTGCATACTTTCAACGCAGTCACGGCGCATGGCCAATTCCTCATCTATGCTACATGCATAACCGCGCCTGACGCATATGAACGCTATGCCCGTAAGAATGTACATGAAATTCTGGCACCATTCGCAGAGGTTCCGGCAACAATCCTGGGTTCACGTCTTCTTATCTTCAAGAGGTAAGTGAAGATCTTAAAGATCATGGGGAACAAGCAATGAACACAAAACATTTCTCCATACATGGAACAATCCACACTGATCCACGCAAGCATGGCGGATCGTTGGCTAATCTGGTAATGCCACCATGCAGCAGGTGAGAGTCTATTAGACAAAATCCACGATTGAACCGCGGATCCACTAGCCACACGCTGCTCGTGCCCCTGTGACACTCTCTCGTCTTGGCGGGGCACAAACAGACACTGCCAGAAACGCAGACAAAAAAAAAACTGCATTCTGTAACCTTGTAACAGGAGCTACTCGACTTTATACAGAGGCAAACCGCGAGTTCAGGCCTTACTTTGCTCGTGTAATCTTAAACAATGACCCTCCATCTAGGCTGCAGCTCCTACCATCGACCACTTTGCACAGAAGGGCCGTCTCACTTAGCGATGATTTTACGTTGGAGAGAATAGTAATCATCAGTGGTCGAGTGGCCAATACACCAGGTAATAGCAAGTACAGCGCGACGACCGAGACCACGCATTCGGACTAGCAATGCCTTTTCGATCACTAGAGCAGCGATCTAACATGTACTATGCCGTAGCCTTCCCTCTGCCGCAGTCTTCAGTCGTCGCTTTGTAATCGCCGCAGCAGCGATTTAATACTTACTTTGCCGTAGCCTTCTCATGATTCATGCCAAACGCACAATCCCAAACGAGAGGCACGTTAATAGAATTTACGTCTCTCGGACGGTTTCTGCAAATAAGAGCCGCTCCTTTACTATGGGAGAATCCATAGTCACTTGCCACCCACTGCTATGTTGACGATTCAATCTTGACTCCACTCCATGACAGTCTTGGGTTCGTAACCCACTAGCCGAAACTCGCCACGCAAGGACGGCATGTCCTCTGCAGAACCCCTTATCAGAAACGCACCTTCAGATCATTAGACCATTAGAACAATCTTCAAACGTCGAAAATAACCACAAAAGCCATCACCGTCACTCCAACGTTTGGTAGCATTGCACAAATGAACTGACGATCTAGCTTATTTCGGTAACGCCCATCATAAAAAAGCTAACTGCAACTACATGTTGATATGAGCATCCATTCTGCACTCGGAGAGCCAACCAAAAATCATAAAATGAATGCCAGTTTAGCAAAGTCATTGAAAATATGAATTAAAAAAGTAGAGGTAATTAAAATAAATCTGAAAAAAAAAAACGCCATCGTAAACAAGAACTTGCAAAAATAAACTCGAACGCACCCGCGCATTGGGCATCTTCACGCGAATATCCCCAGCATCCGTCCCATTCTGCAACGAAAACAACAAAGGAGCTACACGCACGAAGGCAAGTAAGTTTTCCAAGCTGTACATGATCTGTAGCCCCAAGTATCAACACAAAATACGGACGCACAGCCACCTCCATTTCGAAACGCATTTTCCCCCTCGGCGCCAGCATACAAGCCCACATGACAGCGGGTAGAAAAGCCATGAACAGTGCAGGGGCGAGGATAACCCATCAACGTGCCATAAGAATAAAAGCAAGTAGGAAAAAGCCACGAAGGGGCATAAGTAGCACATAATAAGACAAGACAATCCAGTTAACCTGAGAGGGTAACGATGAACGTGCAACTTGAAGATCTGAAATAGAATCGAGCATGCGGCAACTGAAATTAAACCGTGGCCACCCTTTTATTACTTCTATCCAATTCTGCCCTTAGGTAACTACCAATCTTTATCAGCGTTACAATACCGTTCGCTGAAGCCTATGCAATCCATGCACAAGCCCCGTGCGATAAATTAGTGATGCAAAAGCATGGCAACTCTTACTTCCAGTGATATATAGACAATAAACAAAGATTCAAGTCTGACCAGGTGTTGAAAGTTCCGGGACGTGCCCAGGCAGGAGTGACGGCGTTGACAACGATTGTCTAAAGTAGAAAAAAAAAGTTCCTGAACACCCATGTTCAATGCAGCCCTTAAAAGAGGCAAAGCAAAATAACTACATATATATAAAAAAAGCCGGGAAGAGCATCCTCGCAAACAAGCAGAAAACAAAATCCTCGTAAACAAGCAGAAAAAAAATCCGCGTAAACGAATACAAAAACACAAACAGCCAACATTTCATCCGTTAAGTGGTAATGATATGAGCCTATCTGCACGCCAACATTCCTTTGGACATGATCCTTTCACGTCAAGGGCTAAAGTTCGTACCGTGTCGTCGAAGCACCTGGCAGACCGAGAGCTGCTTTCAGGTCGGCTATATTCATCTCTGCTGTTAACTCACCAGTTCGATCGCCCACCTAAAGATAAGGCCAACCATTAAAGAATGGACATTATCTTAAATGTCGTGAGCTGCTTCAAGCGTCATGAAATACTAGGCTAAGAAAAAAAAAAAAAAATGCATACAAATGCTCGTCAAGAACTCAAAAGCAGCAACATATTTCAATTATCGAGCCTCAACTTTTATACTTGGTAAAAATTTCGAAAATTCCGACAAAATGATATCAAAATATTTCTCAGAATACACCACGACAATGCTTCACCAATCCCCAGATCCGCAATTGTTAGAAAGAGATATTCAGGAATATTATCGTGCAAGCCTTACTATCGCTTAGCCATGATATTTATCAGCGTTGCCGTTGTTGTCATCAATATCGTCACCGTGGTCGATCGTCATCATCATCATCATCATCATCATTATCATCATCATCATCATCATCATCATCATCATCATCATCATCATCATCATCATCATCATCATCATCATCGTCGTCGTCATCGCCGTCGTCGTCGTCGTTGTCGAGTCATCGTCGTTGTCGCGTCATCGTCGTCGTCGTTGTCGCGTCATCGTCTTCATCATCGTCGTAGCCAAGGTCGGATAATTTTCAATGCTTCTGGGGAAGCAATCATTAAGAACTAAGGCTTTTCACGTTCTCCAGCAAGGATGGATTGACGATGAGTGTCAGGAGGCACTTCGTAACATACAGCTTATATAAGGGAACCTAGTCGAACACACACCTAATCCACGGCAGAACATTGCAAAGACGATATTTTTGCTGGTAAGATCTTGTCGCCTCCTCTTCATGTTTATTTCTTCGTTGCCCGTAGGCTCGTTCTGAGTTAATGAATATCACCTGAGTCCATAAAACCTACCTACTTGCGCCGAAGCACAAGCAGACTAGTCTTGAACATACTCTACATTAAGACGCTAGCCATGGACGCGAAGTAGCAAGAACCAGTTGAGGACCTAAACAAATAGTCCAAAGGCTAAGGGCCTACCTCCTTCGATATCTCCAGGTGCTTCTCGGCGTATTCTAAGGCCGACTTGTGCCGGCCGAGGGCAGTGCAGGCATTTCCAAGACTCCAATACGCTCTGCCCTCACCCACACTAAAGGTTATCGTAAAAGAGTTGATAAGTCCACTTAAACGAGATCTCAACGGACCAGGAGCAAAATCCCCCAAAATCCATTAATTCCAACTGCGATACCAGAACGACAGGACAACAAGTACGAAACGAAGAATCAACAAGCTCCAAGCATATTAAGACAAAGTTCACACACGACACTACTTGCGCCTGTTAGCGCAACTTTCCAATCAATCAATAACAATGCAAGAACTTGCCGGTCACACAGCTCCATCGCAAATACGAGATGTGCTTGGTGGTATTCCAGAGCCATTTCATAATTCTTCAGGAGGGTATAAGTATTGCCCAGACTGTAGCACGCCTACGCAAATGAACAACAGAGACCATATGCCAAGCAATCACAGCACAAGATCGACTCATGGAGATAAAATGCTGTATTGTTGCATCTCCTCTCGATAAGTCTCGCAACGATTTACGCATTTCGATTGTCACAAGCGTCATAAGGTAATAAGAAAATGGCAACGCACCGCAATGATAACGATTAAAGCTGCATTAGAAGACCTCACTATATGCACTTGTTGGTACCGTTTTTACGCACCATAAGGCGCATGATAAAACGCTTTTTTTTTCGCCTAATAATTCACAGATAGTACCCCAGGCGCTGCTTCGCAGTTTTGGCGAAGACTTTTTTGTCGTCTGCAATCCATCGCTCCCAACCCACTTGCAACTTTGCTCAAAATCTCCCGGTTTTTGAAAACTTTAAGCGGCCGGAGTTTATTTTGCAATCCTTACGGAATGATGGCAAGTTCCGAATTTATGTGCGTTACTTGCTGTTTCTTCTTTGGAAGTAGGGCTGAGTTTATTTTGCTTGAAGTGGCAGATCGGTATGAATAGCGACTCTCCATATTCTATACACAAACGTCCCAGCCACTCTCATTTTCTCCTTGCCCATGGAGTATGTCGTACTCCTAAACGTGACCAAGCTGGTAGTTTTAATTATTACAAAGAATAGCAGTTATATCTGCGTCGTCATTCCCTAGGATGCTTATCAATATTTAGCTGGATCCCTTTTTCTCCACAGTATGGTAGCTACAACTTTTACGAGCACTTTACAGTGCGGAAAATACGGCTATTCGAAGTGGTGAAGTTCGTTCTAACATCCTCCGATAGAGCAATAAAACAGAAAGCATCCGACAATACAAGGCTAATAAGAAAAGCATTATTATACTTTATAATACGTTATTGGGCGTAAATGAGATAAATTGTTTCATAGCTTCAGCTAGAAGAGCCAAATCAATATGAATGATTGCCAATATACACAAATACACAATAAACACACAATAAACATATAATAAATTACATATAACAAATCCCTATACGATTCACCACCTATCAAAAGCCGCGCTCCGAATTGACGATGACAATATGAAAAAAGCAATAACCTGTGCTTCTATAGCAGAATCTTGAAGCTCTGCTGCAAGTTCTCGCGTTTTTCTTAAAGGCAATCAAAGTAAACCATGTTTGAAAATCGTCATGGAAACACATTGTAGGGTCAAACGTTCCCATAACGCATACATAACCATCCCTACCAAAATTTAAATAAATTATACACGAGCAGCTTAATTTTAAAGGCTATGTACGCCTCCGCAGATGCAAGCTTACGCTCGAAATCTGATCTGCCAAACAAAAAAACCTCATGACAACCAGACAAACGAGAAAGCCACTATGAACATTAAATCCTCTTTTGCAAGGGTACTTTTCAAAAACAAGAAAGTATGCATGCTGAGCCGATTGACTTGATTAGATAAATAAAATTTCATTAATTGATTCGCAGAAATAATAGCTCACAAATAGAACCCCTACTCTATTCCTATCCCTACTTGGAATGCGAACACCAAAACATCAATCAAGCAATAGGTAAATATCAATCCCCTATAGTTCACATTTCATAAAAACGCAAGTATTAATAGACATGGGAACCTTTTTCTACATTAATCGCCGTAACCAGTTGAATTAACGGCGTCATAACCACTGGCAAAGCTATGTGCACCACTCACATTCTGATAGAAAGGCAGAAGACAAATACAGCTAACCAATGTACTACACATTTAACATCAAAATGGATTGAAAAGCTGCCAAGACCCACACTAACATGATCCGCAATACAACGCTCCACATAGACATTTCTTACTTGTAGTATTCTGCAGCAATTTCGAATTCCCCAATAAATACATGTGCATTTCCTAGATTACTGAAAGCTCTCCGCTCAGCAGCACGGTCATTGAACTCGTGTGCAATTATAAGACGCTAAAAAGGGAAAAGAAAACCAGAGCAGACTAACAGATGATCCCAGCTACTGCAATAATAAATATGTAAAATATATCAAATGGAAGTTTTTGCGATACCAACAAACTAAAATGAATCTCATCATGTTAGAGGTATGTAGCCATAAGCAATTACCAGCTAACAAAGAGGAGAATGGTAATAACTTAATATGTCCGGCTGATTTGTGTTTTTAGCCTATGCACTGCCTTCCGATGCCACACCAGGATGCTATCAATTATGCATGTAGTAGCAAATTCAGGACGCATCAATTTTCTGCATTTCCTCTGTGCAAGTTTTAAGCTTTACATTTTGCTTTGGGACACACAAAACTTGAGAAGCAACAAAAAGCACAACATGCCTAGAATTCTGCCTACATTATATTTATTCTTATTGATGTTGGCATTCATTTATTATCCAAATTCTACCTAAAAATCTCAACGGAGAAACCCAAATTAAAGAAAGCACAACAAGAAAAACAAAGCTAACAAACATCCAAAATGATTTCATCCATCCGATTTACAATTAAATCCACCTATCTACCTGCTCATGATAGAGTATAGCTTTCTCAAAGTTCCCTAGAAGATAATGGGTATTTCCAAGATTTCCGTACGCTCGCCCCTCCGCAGCACGATCTCCGATTTCTGTTACTGTAAGTAAGTTGGCTCTAAAAACAATCAGAACAGCTGCTTCAAACAAAAATGACATTGCAATAGCAACTACTTTTGCTTATCATAGTTCTATACATAATTTAACGTAGATTAACTTTTTAAGCCGACGAGCGACTCCTGGACTTCCAATAGAAATGATTTATCTTAGGCTCTGCAAAACTTAGTGAGTACAGAATATATATGAATAACTACAAGCTAAATATTGTCAAAACGACCATTAACTTAAAAAGTAACAGGAAATGGAAAGCTCTTAAATCTAGGTTCTACGTATATCTCTATAGTTTTGTAAAACAAAGCTACTAGATCTGAGAGTAATGCCACAGTTACTCGTAAAACTCTACAGCCTTTTCTAATGCAAGTCGAACATCTTCAGGAAAATCTCCAGGGTCACGGTGCCTGCTTCGTCCTAGATGCTTCCCCTTGGCATGATAGATGTTGCCCAAATTGTAAAGTGCTCGTGCTTCCCCAATCTAAAAATATTGTTCCACCCAGGATTAAATAAGACACATGCTTTAAATTAATTCTAGGCTTCGATTGCAAAGGACATAATTTATAGGTAAAATAAAAGAACAAAGCAAGAGCTCTGTGTTAGGCAATCTCTATCTACCAATGTAATAAAACATTAGGGAGCACTAATATACAAGAAAATCACAAGAACACTGCACCGATGCATTTCGTAGGTTGTTTCTAAAACCAAGCAAACAAGATGACAGACTTCCATCTATGGATAGAAAATTAAAATGTAGTTTAGCTAAGCTGACATATTGCATGCAGCTACATTCATAGGCAAGCTATCATTTGAGCATCATTAGGTCTAACCTTATCTTTGAGCTCTCTTGATGTGTCCAAGTGACGTGTGCAACAAAATATGGCTTCATCAAACTTTCCTAAGACTTTCAAGGTATTGCCCAAATTTCCACTTGCCTTTGCCTCTCCAAGCCTATCACCTAAAGTTCTAGCCAAGGTAAGGTCATGCCTATGAAACTCTAGTGCTTTTTCATACTCCTTTAAATAGAAATACGCATTTCCAAGTTGGCTGTATACAGCACTCAAAGTTTTCAAATCTTCTGTTCCAGCTTGTATAGCAGCTTCAAAGTACTTAACGCCAGTTCGACAATCTCCACTTTTGCATTTTCGCTCACCCTCCAGAGCAAGGTCCATGCATGTTCCAATAAGACTTGTGCCAATAGCCTCTGCCATATCTAATGAAGGCATATATTTTAAAATGTATCTGCTGGACAAACCAGGCTTACTTAAGCAATTTATGAATTGCTACAAAATTCAAATAGCTTTTTGCAAAAAGAAAAACATATTAAGACTTTTTGAGAGAAGCAAGCCAGTAAAAAAGCACTTCTTACAGAACATGCAACATGGCCAAGAACACTTAAGTATTATTACAGCTAGCACATGTCACATAAAGCATATTAAAGGAAGAAAGTTTGTGAAATGGAAGTACCAGTCAAATAGATAACAACGCATGGTAAAAATCTCATAATTCAAGAATTGCTTTGAAAACATGCAAAAAATCTTTTAACTTTGAAATAAAATTTTGCAGATTTAACAATAATTATTGTTAGCAAAAAGATACATTGTATATTTTCATTTTAATTTTCAAATTAATTTTCCCTTAAGCCAAAGATGTTTGAACCAAATAAACCATTCCAACCTTCAGACCCAACGAACCATCGCAGCACGACAATCCATGACTTGCACAGCTCGTCATGAGAACGACAGCAAACAGCTAAGTAAAGCCATATATGGCACAAAATTTGCGATAAATCGTTACAGTTCATCCTTTTCAATCAAAATAAAGCCAACCACAATCCTTAATGACTAACGACTTCACTTTCCATGACGAGATTTCGCATGCATCGGAACAATCATTGTGCTAGAGGTAAGTTTCGGCCAGACAAGGGGTCCGATGCGACGGGTGAACATGTCTGGAACAGCACACTTACTTGGTTTACGGAATACCGCAGGTTAAACCAGGTGAAACTTTAGAGGTAACTAAATCATTGCGCCTGCCACCTTTTAATAATCTTTTCATTGGCAACCCACCAATTGGAGCGGATTGGATATTCTCTTTTAGCCACTGCAAAACATTCGCCCATTAGGCACTGTCTAATTGTCACTTGCGGGTTGCCATGCCAGATAAGTAACATTGAGATCATCTAGGATGTAAATAATTAAATTCTTAACGGAGCCCAAGCGTTAATTAGGACTGTGATTAGCCGAGGCACACAGCGAAAATTCTGCAAGTGCATTCAGTTTTGGAAATGCTAAGTTTGCATTTAACCTTAACGGTTAACGTAAATTTCAGAGAAAATAAGGAAATTTCAGAGAAAATCTAAGAATAATTCGACTTTAGCTATGGCATTTCGTCGCGACGCAGTTTTTAACCACGAGGGAGTTAATTAGCAATAAAATTTCGATGAGGTATATGTTATCACGTCAACCTGAGAACTTGGTAATATTACGTACATGCACTCTCGCTCCTTTCTTTAAAACAGATCCCAGCTGTACACTGTTGCGAGCTGGTTTGGTCATAGGAAGTAGGGCGTCACAAAAAAAATTTCAATTCCAACTCAACTCTAACTTACAGAAGCACTGTTGATTTGATGAATGAAGGCTTGTAAGTGCTGCCCTATGATAAGCTTACGCTTCAGGCGTGAACATTTATCCCACTGTCTGGTACTTTACCCTGCCACTTACTGAAAATGGCCTTCAACAGATAAAGGAAACACTTCCAGGAACAACGAGAAGCGTAGCTGCATAGTACGTTGAATTAATATGTGCCTTTGAGGTATCCCTTTACCAGGCCTTTTACATAAGCCTAGTGAATGAACAGTGAAGATATTACAAAAGTACGTCATTACGTTCAGTAAAACTCTATTTGATATGTGATAACATATACTGAATTTCCTCAGTTCTGTCCATATTTAAAAATTTAAGCACAGCGTATTTCATTACCTCCAGAATCCAAACAATAACTTCAAGAAGAAAAGGAATTCAGAACTGATTTTGGTCACTAGCCAGACTACACGGAAAAGATGGTAATTTTGCCGGCTAGTGTTTCCCCTGCGATACTATGCCCCCCAGCGGTGTACTGGTTTACAAGCTTTTGTCGATGTTAGTCACCAGCTTCACGCCTCTCACGTTGTCCATGTTTTGCTCTCTGATGATCTGAGCCTCTGACTCCGAAACTCCTTGAGTCTTGTACAGTTGATCTGGAAACCGTTACAACCTTATTGTCAGCTCTACCTGCTTTGTTAAGAGAGATCAACAGGCAGGTAGCAGTTCCCGTTCCAATAACATACCTTGACATGATTGTGATCCAGTTGTAATAAAGGAATAGGATGTTGCTTTTCTCCAATAAAGCATTGATCTTGACGTTGTAGCTGCTTTTGCCTAGATCCAATGTCTTGAGCTTCCGCACAGATTAGTACTTTTCGACCTTCGGAATGACCCTACTTCGGATGGTCTTCTCTGTGACTAGGCAGTCGTTGTCAAACGCAGCCTAGTTCCACAAGTTGACTAATCCTTCTGTATTGCAAACCCCTGTGATTGTCTGCTTCCTGTAGTCTTTCGCACACCGTCCATGTCTTTATTTGCTGCATCTGAGGTAGGTCGCTTCTGAAGTCAATGGGCAGCCAATCTTGAAGTTAACGCGCGTGAGCCTGTAACAAGACAAATGATAGCCATCATACGACACAATGGAAAGTGTCTCAAAAAGTCATCAGATAGTTGCCATAAGTGTTTGATCCCCGAGTGAGGCCTTTTGACTTCCAGTTTTGGTTTCTAACGATCAAGAGCTTCAAAGGAAGTCACCAAGCAAACGGTATTCAATTCAACCTGGAGTTCGATGAGTTCGCTGATCAGGTTCTTGGCGCGTGTCCTCACAACATAGGAAAAGACGAAGGAACCATCAGAATGTTGTAATCCTAGCGTTAGAGAGGTCTGCTCTTTAGTTGATATGCAGGCACTATATTTACCAGACGCATGTCGCCAATGTTGTGATGGTAATTTTGGGACCCACGAAAGGTCGTAGCAAAAGTCTCTACAAAGTGCTCCAGGATATGTGGCCGCAGATACTTCTGGACGTCAATAAGCTTGCAAAGATCGTAACTTTTAACTAGACCAAAAAAGAACTTAGACCGGGTAACCTTCTGCACCAGCATGTCATGGAGACAACGGAGTTTTGCACAGCAGCTTCCCATTGGGAAGCCATTCTACGCAAACTCTGAGCATGTGGTCACAGTTCTATATCCTTGACTCGCAGCCATAAATTTCAAGAGAGAGTAGAAATACAAAACCATATGCAAAACGTAAGGAAGCAAGCCGTAGATATAGTGATCCTTTTCATAGGGTCACAAGGGTGAGTGTGCTTTCCTTCGACGTTTTTCACTTAAGCAATTAAGAAAGAAATCCCCTGAAACAATACCCGAGGACCGTCTTGTCAGTCCCGCATATTTACCCCCAGACGCTCATTGCGCTACGCTGAGTTGCAAAATAGAAAATCGTAAAACTAAAGCCAAACCAAACCAAGCATGGAATGGCTGAAATCCAAATCATTCATCGACGCGGTTGCAGCGATTTTATGATTATTGAGAGAATGATTTTCATCACAACTGCAAGAATCTCGGGTATAACTCTAAAAGGAATTTCCCACTCCTAGGGTTTTGCAGAACGCTCTCAACATGAGCTTGATATGTTCAGTCGAACATGCTAAGTCGAACATGAATTCTATCTATAGATCGTCTGCATTTATTGCAAGAGCCTACATTAGCTCAAAATATGCTTCCTACATTGCAGTGAAATCGGGAGATTAATAACCGTCGTGTTGAATGTCGTTAATAACTATTCTAGAAGTTATGAAATATAACCGCAATCAATTTTTACTTTGGACAACGCCAATTAAGCACTGCAAGCTTTGACAGTTTAAAGGGAAATGCACCCAAATTCAAAGATAAGACCTTAGTGGAATTTTTTTATTAGAGTAGTGAAAACATTCCCAGCGCCAAAGCGCAAAGCTAAACCAGGGCAGCTTAACAAGAGCAGACAAGGATCGGTAAGAAAGCAAATCATAATTTGAGATCTTCATGCCCCTAACATTGTTTCAAATCAATGCTAGTGTCGATACCAGAGCAACTTAACTATATGCAGCTATGTATTAGTTTTTACAGGGGAATATTCCATACTTAATAATTACCGAAGCGATGGTTTAACTCCAGCGACAGATGGTTTCGTTAGGATCTTATTGAATTACTTGTAGCTTCGGAGGAGAAACGCATTCTTTTTTACAAATCGCAACTAATTTTATGTAGGGTATAGGACGTCTTATATGCCTACAAGGATAAAAAACATTGGATGTTACACTTAATGATCGAAGGTTGTGATATTTTTCTTTTTTAATTATCAGTTTTGGTGAAAACTCATACAAAGTTGACTGTGTTAGGTGGCTTTGGAGGCTATCTTCTAATACTCCGAATTTTGAATTGCTCTCTTTCTGCTGTTCCAACCTTCTTTAAGCGTTTTGCTTCATTTCATTTGCCTATCCCGAATGTAACAACTGCAGGAGTTCTTGCATTTTGCTATTTGCTAAATCACCTCAATTATCTGGGTTGCCATTGAAAAAGTTTCTCCAAACTTATCTTTTTCGGATGGGGGTGACAAGAATCACCTTTGAAAATTTGGAAATAAGATCTTGTAAATTGGGACGTGCATTTTTTGCTGTTGAAATTACTAGCTCTCAAGTTCGAATCACCAAGGTGAGAACACTTTTGACACTGCTATTTCCGTCATGTCTTACTGTAGCCCACGTCGTTGTTGTAACTTTTGCAGCAATAGATAGATTTACTCTAGCGATTCTACCATGACTTTTCCAGACATTTTTAAATAAATTATTGACCAACTTATGACAACGCACCCATTAAAATTCAGGGCAGATGTTTCTTAACAGGCATCCGCGTATCACACCCGATTTGCACGTACCAGCTAACAGCAGCTGGAGTTGAATTGGGACTGCAAAGTTCGCCATGGGCAACCTGCGAACTAGCAACTGCACTGCTGGAGTTTTCAGCATAAACAACCTTCCATGGTAAAGATATTGTGGAGTGAAGGCAAGCGAACAACGTATTTTGACTGCAAGCATGAATTATCTATTCCGAGAACGCCGAATGTCATCTCACATATGTGCCTTCTATTCATTAAATAGCACTTCAGATAAGCAAATGCAACTGAAAGAACATTAAGGTAGTCTTAAACCTCGATTTTCGGAAAACGCTGACGAAACTTTTGTTGTTCTTTTTGCAGCTGAATCGTACATGCTCTAAACAAAATTCACAAGTCAGAACGTTAATTTCTTGCCACAATCCATACTATGTCCCAAGCGCACAACAACAACAGCAACAGCATTTACAGCAACAATAATTTATTTGATTGTCTAGAAGATTTTATAGCTCTAAAAAATAAGTCATTCATAACCTTTACAAATTAAATAAGGGAGACTAAATCTGCACAGACATATCTGACTGAGGAACCCAAAAGAAATGATTGTGAATCGCAATCGGAAATTTAGTCGGGATTCAGGAAAAGGGTTCCAACAACTTAAAGATTTACCGGCTTAAAGAAGGCAGATTTTTGCACATAAATTTGCAAAGAGCAAATTTTTCCGCCAGGCACGATAGAGGAAGCTCTTGTTTTCCCAGACATTCATGCAAAAAACAACAGCAACTTATTTTCTTATTCCGCAAAACGCAAATAAACTAAAATACAGAGCAAAATAGAAAAGCGCAAATAAAAATGCATTTCGCAACACGACTCAAACATCGTTAGTATCTAACTGATATCACTTAGATTCTGAAACAAGCGCATGAAAAGATGAGGTCATTCGAGCACGTGAATATAATAAAGAAAAATAATATAAGAACAAACCAAAAATGTAAGAGAAAGTGCGAACATGGAAATACCCTGCTACAAGAAATGTATTGCATGAGAATGAGGTTCTCACGAGTTATCATTATCCGCACCAGTATTAGTAAATTACGACGAATACTTGTTCGTACAACAAAAGGTTCCTTATACAGGTAAAAATAATAAATATAGAATAATGGCATGAAGCCATTTTCTTAGGATAGAAGCAAACGCATTCCCGGTGGATTGCTGTCGACTTGACAGAGTTCATCAGTATCACCAATCAACAGCCCGTAAACATTAGACGAACACACTGTTCAAACGATAAGAAGCCACTGTAACCAGTCTCAAAGTGACTAGTAGATAACTGAACTTCTTCGACATGATAGCACAACTTTAGTCCTCGAGATGCTGAGGATCTTGATAGCACCTTACCTCTGGATACAGATGCCTTGGTTATTCCTGGGTTTTCAAATTACAACAATGACAATTCGAATTGACTGCGAAAAGAAGCAGTGTGCTTTGAATCTCCTCGAATCACTTGCTGTTAGAACAGGAGTGGGCAAACTACAGCCCGCGGGTAAACGGGCATCAAAACAATTTTGTGGCTCGCCGCTGCATAACCAAACTGCGGGGAAAAAATTGATAATAATATATGGCTTTATTGAGCGAGATGAATGTTGAAGCGAGACCAGGTCTTGTGGTGTCTTCAAAAAGAGCGCTAACCTCTTTCAATCAATAAACGTCACCATGTACAACATGGGTCTTGCAAAGAAACGCAAATGTAATCAAGGACGTCGTGAATTTGATGATGAAGGACGAAAAGTTATTTATTAGTTCTTTCAACAAACCTCTACAGCTATAGTGCGGCCCTTCTGCGATTATAATTTCGTCGAAATGGCCTTCCTTCTGAAAAATTTGCCCACCCCTGGGCAAGACCATAATTTGGCAATAACTGCTCTGCGAATCTATTGTTTGTGAGATTCTGCTGCTCTAATAAAGACGGTAGGATACTACTCCTAACCGAAACGAACGATTAGATCAGGAGCCTTTCCTGATTTCTTGATATCAATAGAGCTACCAAATTTCATCTATTAGAGCACGTAAGTTAAGAGTTGCCCCGGCATCTTCGTGTTTAGGTTTCATGGCGCAAGCAGGTTGGAGGTTGGTGATTTAGCGCGAATCCAGAACCACATTTAATCATCGGCCATTGGCTTAGCACCGGCCTAATGTCCGCATGCCCGCCCAATAGTTAGTTGCACTTGACAGAAGACGTCGCACAACAATAAGGAATCAGCGCATTTTGCGAAGAATGCGACCGATATGCAGGACCAAGGTGTAGGATGCTACTGACATGATGCCAAGCCCGCTATAACTGCCAAGCCACCAAAAAGCATCCCATCCGGAGCAACCACCGCCTCCATCACAGCGCTCTCTCGAACCGCCGTGGCCAGCGAGGCTTCGCGAGACACCCCTCCGTTATGCAAAACCACAAGTGATCACCCCTTTGGCGCTCCACATAAGCATGGCCCGTCTAGCAGAGACGCTGACATCTGTTAAAGACGAAAATTAGACTTGCGGATTAAGCGAACTCTGTTCCTACCTATTCTCATGTATGGCTCGGAGACTAGTGAGCTGCTCACTCAGGATGTCAACAAGCCAGAGTCATTTCCAGCGCTCACAGGTTCTGTGTGTTTCGTTGTTAAATTGCGTCCGCAACGCAAGTATTTGTCATAGATGCATCCCACCAACCGTCTGCAATGATTTGGCCATGCGTGCAGGATGAGTAAATATAGGCTGCCACTTAAAAGCTCCAGCATAAAACGACCTGACAAATAGGGTTTCAAGACGAGCAGCACCGAGGGAAACATCAATGAAGCAGGTAAAGAACATTGATAAAATGCTAAGGCTGACGATTCAAGAAGCACGAGAAGCCGACACTGACCACACGAAGTAGAAGCGCATCGTGACGAACGCCAGTAACTCAGCCGCACTGACAGCAGCATATTGACTGAAAGGTCATACTCCCCGAGTGCTAGGTAGGGACTAAAGATGAAGTCATCATTGTATCGCACTGTCATTAACGTAATTTCCTTATCAACCAGATGTCCTTTGTTCAGCATGGAAGGGGAACAGGCAAAGTGATGAAAACCACTGCTAGAATGAGGAATACCTGGACATTCGAGGAGAGTTCTTAGGAGAGGTCCTCGGGCACTTCATATCCAGCCAATTTTCTTTCTCCAAAGCCAGGAACCTCCAGAGAGTGATCTAGAAGCCAAATTTAAAAACTTACACAGAGCTGAAATCTTGTTGACACTTCTTTGCTTCTCGATAGCAATAGTTACAGCTACATTTCAAGTGGCTTGGGATCACGATGTAAATTCTCGACCGATTCATGTCGCTAGATCGACGATGTTTTAGTAGGCGCATGCTATTCAAACCCATGTAGGGGAGAGCTGAATTATGAACTATTTAGGCTCTCCCTGCAGAGAAAGGTGATTAGAAATTGTCGTCATTGACTGGAAACCGAAGCGGTTCACTTAAAGGCTGTAAGCTTTACGTGGAAGGGCGACCCTCAGCAAGGACTAACACGAGTTTGTTCTTATTGCCTATCTTTGTTGTTGAAATATACCTATCTCTTTATTACACTGTTAGCAAATTCGATGTAACCCCAGGTAACCTCATTTTGCTCGCATATAATTGCTTAGCAATCGCCCGATGTGTACCCTTTCATTGTTGACTGTAAGATAAAATCTTGATGTCAAAATACTTATAAGTAAAAAATCTTCTCTGTAATTGATTGTAGGATGCTCTTCTCTGAACCAGTTCATTTCGGCAAGAATAGGTACATTTTTAAACATTCAATGATCATCCCACAGTCAAAGACCATCCAACATCCGGAGCTATTGCTTTAACGTGATGAGGTAAAATATGTTGCGATATCGCCACAATGGCGAATTCAATTTTTAAGTTTAGTGTTCTTATTGATTATTAATTTTGTTGATAGACGCGCAGCATTCCACCCGTCTCACTAGAATCAAGAGCAATTCCGGCTTAAAGGAGAATTAATGGTGACCCTCTAAGTTGCTTTTATTCTAAGGAGCATCCCTAGTTCATACGATAGCAGTGACCATTGACAAGTCGTACCTTAAAAATTCCTCAAAATCTTAACTCAAGGAACGGGC
>QQSS02187188.1:0-13553 GCA_003687565.2 Craspedacusta sowerbii | reverse complement strand
TATGTATGTATGTATGTATGTATGTATGTATGTATGTATGTATGTATGTATGTATGTATGTATGTATGTATGTATGACGATCCTGCTCTTGTCTCATAAATATTCACACAACTTATTCAAACCAAAAATAAAGCCTAAGGTCTCCTGCGCACTTCAAATCAAATCTACACCTTGAACTGAATCAAGTGACACTCACCCACACGTGAAGGAAACCTCGCTCATCATTAGAACTCACTGTGAACGACACATTGCCTGGCTTCTTAAGCTAAACCAACAGCGAAGAAAATATTCGTCACGAGTAACAATAACCAATTCGATCCAAGTTAAAACGTTTAATCTTTGATTTACCTTACATTGAACCAATTAAAGCGCTTCAGTTAATAAATAAAACAATCTAACCATTTGAAATAACCTTTGACATTTCCTTAAGCATCGGTACGCATGATGTCCATCCGAAGGATAGATTATAATAGCACGTATATCGCAACAATAATTCACAGATTTTGAACAGGGTGATCCACTTTTTCTCAATTATGCTAGGTATTACACCAAACCTTTGTACTTATAGAAGCTGTTTCAATAATTCTTCGAAGAGGGGAATAAGTTTGCTGTAAACACATGTATACTGTTAGTAACTCGGAAGAGCCAATCCATGCATAATTATGGACAGCTTAATGAAAACAAGGTGCGCTGATCTTTCTCATTTATAATCGACTTTGTATGGAGCACAGGCCCATACAAAGCATCTGGCTATTCTTTCAAAAGAAAAAAGAAACCGGAAAAATCAGATGCAGCTTTGAAACACGAGAAAAACAACGCGAAGAAATGCAACAGGCCCTAATTCGGCAGAAAATTATAATTACGGTAATATCATAAAAATAAAGGCAGCCCAGTAGAACATGTATTAAGTCAAAGTAGTAGCAGTAAAATCTATGCATACATCACTTACATCAACCTCATATGAAAGAAGCGACTTGCAGCTTGACCCAGCCGACTCTAAGTACTGACCACGAGGCTGCCACGTTGACCTGAACAAAGAATATAAGTTAAGTCGAATCTTCATCCGAGAAACGAATGTGCAATTCAACATAAAGACCAAATTGACACGTGCCAAATTCACTGATATTCATTCAATCGTGAAATTCATTCATTCACAACAATTAAAACAGACACATAGCAATACCATGATGCCTCAGGAATCTTCTGCTCTAAGTTCAAGCATCAGTAGTGAGAGTTAGAATAGATCACAGGTGTATTTAAAAAACAAGTGCAAAAATCCATGAAGCACTGTAAGCTCGGGCTTCCCCGTATGCATTTCTCAAATTGGTATGATGAGTGGAAACTTTGCAAAAAATAAGGAAAAATTTAACAGGATCCTTTGCTTGCATAGCCTACAGAAAGTGAACACCGTCTACACAAAAAAACTGCACTGTAAAGTGACATACACTGAAATTCCGAAAAGATATCTTAACATTGAAATTTGTTAGTACATAAAAAGCATAACTACATATCAGTCTTGTTTGCAGCACCTTAGTAATGTCAAAACAGAATGTTAGCCACAACGCATTGTTTTAAAAGAATAGAATAAAGAGTTGAAGATAAGTGAAAAAAGAATTGAGGTCCAACAAAAAATCACTGTTTTTGATCTGTGTTTATACATAAGGCACTTTACTTGTAGGGTCAAGCTTGCACAACCTTGCACAATTTTGCTCAGAACAAAATACATCAATAAGAACATAAAGCACAAAAAATAAATTGCAAATTACAATGTCTACACAGGAAAAGTTCAAAATACGTGATTACAGGTAAGGAGACGATGAATGGGCAAAGCAACTGCACCCTTCACCAAAATCAGTCTAATCAATATGACTTCAGTCAAATTGTTCCAAAGGCCAACTGGCAGGGCTTCTTAAGAGTCATGCAGAGTAAATCATATATTCGTAATGTTCTGCTCAAGGTAAAATGAATAACATACTTCTCGCATGGATATTGAACAGGAGGAGCATTAGACGGGACTTCCATGTTGTAGGGGCTTTGATCAGGGTCCTGACCTTTCGTGGAGAACCCCTCAGGCAATGCTGACCAATCAGCAAACCTTTTGCCATCACCAACACTGTAATGACCAGCAGGACACTTGACACAGGATTGTGTGGCAAGACTCAAGTATTCTCCTGGCTGGCAGCTAAAAGCTAAAATTTTAACGAAGATTCCATCAGAAATGTAACTTAAATACACAGGAGCATTTAAAAAGATAGAGGACCCAAAGTAGCAGAACTTACCACAATGCACAGGGTTTCTAATGAGAAATATCACAACATAGAGGCAATGATATCATATTAGACTTACAGCACTTCAATCCCCTCTTAGGGATCCGAGGTTCCTTTAGAGATCCACAGTCATCTTTACTTGGAATGGCAACAAGCCAACGATTGTCATTGTGATCACACTCCGTATATGCAAACCTGAATTCATCCTAAAAATGAAAAAATCTTGTCGTTGTGAATGTAACATGAAAGCTGCTACCAGACTCTTTTCTTGTACCCAATTGCAACAAGACCTAATCGCAAAGACCAGGCCAAGTTTGCACAAATCAAGGTATTAAAGATTAGGTCTCATTACACCCAGCACTCATCATCCAGGATCACTATAAATGCCTTCCTGTTAGACCTCTGGTTACACCCAGCACTCATCATCCAGGACCACTTAGAATGCCTTCCTGTTAGAACTCTCCTTTAAGGCAAGGGACAAATGAGTGACCAACATCGGGTGCTGGAAAACACATTATGTAATTACCCCTAATGGCAATTATTATCAACCCATAATTGACTCTGGTAACAAAACTGCAAAAAGCTTTCATACCTTCTCACACTCGCGGAGTAATGTTTCTGCTGCATCAGGTGTTACAACTGATGGTGTTAGTGGCAGGCTGCTTGGAGATGATGAGTTCCTATCATTATCTCCTTGTGCGTGGACGTACACCCAGGGCAAACACCATAAAATTGATACCAGCAAAATATGGTGGCCTTCCATGATTCTACATAAAATTTTAAAAATTATGAAGTATAAATCATCAATACTTAAATCTTTCAAAGCCATGACACTTCTTCATATAGGCAACATCAGGTAACCCTTCGTAAAAAAAACTGAAAAACGATGAGTATATAAATAGTTTCATCAGGTGCGGTTTTCATTAGCTTAAAGGCAAGCTGGCTACTGAAAATTCTCATTTACAGTGTGACAGTTTCCCTGACCAACCAAGCATTTTACAAAGCTGGTTTCAAAGAAATCATGAACAGCCCGTAAAAAGGCTGCCCCCATTTTGCAGATAAAGTTTCTTATTTTTTTAACAAAACAAGAGTAAGGATTACGTTCTTTTCCATAGAATTTTTAGGCAAGCACTGCTGAGTTTAAAATTCTAGCACCTTCTTACTGCTTATTTATGCAAGGGCTAGCAAGGTTTTCACTGGATAGTACAAGGATAGTCTACCAGACTAAATGAATCAACCAATTTCTTATAAGTCAACCAGGAAGCAAAGCTCTTTAATCACACAAACTATAATCTGATCTGTGCTTCATGCTTGGCTACCCTATTTTAATGATCCATAATATGACTACTAGTACAAAGCATTACAAATTAGCACACATAGGAAAGTGACTCACACCAGTGGCACAAATAAAAAAAAACAATTAAAAGATCCAGAGATTGGACTCCCATTGATATCTACCAGTTGCAATTAAACTTGCGAAACTTAAGGCTCCTTACAACATCATGGCATTTGCTTTAAATGGGGTGGCAGCATAACATACAATAGTTTAGGAGAAGTGCACTATCAAAAAACAGGCTGTAATAGTACTCGAGACGTATAGCAGATTGCCACAAGCAGTATGGACATAACTAATAAATATTTATAGACATTTAACAATCGTTCAGCATGCCACTATGGTAAGCCAGCAAATATTAGAGATGCCTTGTTTATATTAGGACACCTTAGCACATGCTTACCATTGTCTTCACCTCTTATCTTAAAAGTTAGTTTAAGTGGTAGTCATCTATGCTATGCACATCAAGCATCGTACAGGGTACAGTATTGTAACTTATCACTTAGTAGTAATAATTTAATAAGAATTTGTTACACGCATAATAACCAAGCATTATGCACATAACAAACAGACATTTATCGACATCATAACCCTTCAGCATCAAATTAAGGCAAACCAGCAGCAATTACAGCGGTACCTCTGCTTTATATTAGAGCATATTAGCACTTGTTTAGTATTCCGTCTTTATCTTTTATCTTATAAGTTCGGTAAGTGGCATTTGGCTACATTACACAATCAATCATCATACGGCGAATTATATTGTAATAATTAATCCATGAACTGTACGTACACGTACCTTTTTCTACTTCAAACGCCTTATATATATATATATATATATATATATATATATACACATATATATCATATATATATATATAAATAATATATATATAATCTATATATATATATGTACATATATTATATGTGTTATACCCAAAAACATTGCTTCACAAATCATGCTAGATTAAGACTTAATTAAACTTATATAATCGAATTCCATTGTAAAAACTCCACAAAAATCCGGTATCGCAGACCAAGTAACAGGACAGAGTTATCGCGGACGTGTACACATTGACAAGCCGCTTTCCTCCGCAGGAAAATCACCAATCCAGCGGTTTACTAAAATCCGTTCGGCGATTATTAAAGCGTAATTATGCGACCAATGGCTAAAGGGTGTTCGACTTCAGAAGAAATCTGGACAGCCAGAATACCAATTTTTGTGTTCGTTTTCCGCAGCTTGCTATAAAAAAAAAAGCGATATTTTGCGGGAAAGCCTCCGTTAATATAAGTTGCTAAGTAGCAGCGCTATTGCTATCACACATAGCATACAGAAGCTTTAAGCAGTGAAGAAGCTAGTACATAGCACTCATTAGTATGGTAAACAGCTGTAGGTGTTTTTGTGCGATTTATTAGCTGCTATAATTTACCACTTAGGAGTTAACTATGAGAGTTGACTATGTTTGTGTATTTCGCTTACTTGAAAATAGTTATCTCTTATTTAGGGGTCATAAATTAAGATGATCCAATTGGTAAGTCTAACATTGAAAATAGAGTCTCTCCTTGGCCTGTCGCAAAATCTTCTAAATTTCGTGCTTTTAGTACATCCATTGAAAAAGTAAGCGTGTTTGTGTGGTCTTGTTTGTGTTCTTCACTCTGCTATGGACTGCTGTGCACTGCTTGGTGGCTTCGCTGTCCTGACCAATGAAGAATGTGAAACCCCCTGGCTGGTACATCTGACAGATATTGTGAACAAGAGGATGGCTTTATTGATGTGTTTTTTGCAATGGCTGGTGTTACTGATTAAAATATCCCAGCAAGGATTCAATTAGCATCAAGTAATTGATTAGAGGACTTGTAGCCAGTGGGACTGTGATCCATATTTAGTAACGGCAAACCAGAAACATTGGAATGTTAGGTTTTCATAGTTCTTTCCTTAGGGTAATTTGAATTGATATTTGAAAATTCAGAATTTCAAGCAAAAGATCACTTTTTGGTCATAAAATAAGCATTATGCATGGGTTCAAGGGTCATTAATGCGACTCCTATTTCAGGAATGGCATCAAGAAAGGTAAAGACCAGTTCTAACAACTCTCTGTAATCATCTCTGGGTTGGCCCTGCTGATGAATCCTGTAAACAAAATAGGAGTGCGCTTTCTATAGCATCTAAGGTTACATCACCTTTCATACCATTCACTTGCTGTGCAGTGACACCCCGTTACTCATGAATTTTCCTAAAGAGGATTAACTTTCAGAGCATATTGGATCCCATTATCCTGGAATAAAGTGCTAAATATGAGTTCCATAGTATGTGCAGAATCCTCTCGTTAAGCTGTTTGCTCCAGAAGAACTTATGCTTGTGTTGCAGCTGCTCATAGTATGACAACGCATTGTCCTGAAACACCTTTGGCGGAAACTGGCAGGCAATCCAGTTTGCCAATCAAATCAAGAATGTGTTTTACTGTGCAGCCGAAGCAGCTTGAGTCCAAATTTCTGCTTTCAAAATTGCTAAGATCTGGGATCAATGCTCCTTTGCAACCTTACCTTTCAATCTAATTTAGTCTCACTTTCTTGCTAGGTTGTCAGTATTTTTAATCAGACTTGGCTCACACAGCAATCACAAATATAGTTATGCAGTGAGACAAGTTGGTTGACTCTACAGAAGCTGCCAGGCTTGATTTTGCAGCAACTTTGTGCCTCTGGTTCTTTTTACTAGAGGGGAAAATGCTGCACTTTATCCATAGTCCAAGAGTCCATATCATTCATTGTTTTGCTGGCCCCTGAAGTCTTTCTAGTTAGTCTTGCACCTTATTCCCGTTTTAGCTGTTAGATTGAAAAACGTGCTTATGCTTGCTGTGTGAACAAGAAATCTTCCTGTTCTGCTTGCACGGAGATGGAAGTGTCCTTTTGCTTGCTGATGTAAAGAATTTATTCTCATTTTATTTGATACATACCGTTCTTCAATTAATTGCTCTAGTCTTGTATTTCAATCATGGTGCTCTCTCATTGGAATATCTGAAAATTAGCATTATCTTTGCAAGTAATTGATTTGATACGCAAAAGAACAAGTAACAGGATTGGACAAAAAAGTTAAAATTGAAGAAATGGCTATCTTACTCTACGATAATAAATGCTTGATCATTTTTAATGGAGGTGTTAGCAGTAATGGATTGTGACTTGGTTTAGGAATTTCCCAGGATTTTTTTTTCATCAGTAGTGACGGTGTCTCAGTTGTGGTTGGTTTGAATTAGTGGCAGCTCATCAATAAATCATATTTTTTCTTTGCTTTCAGTCTTTCAGTCTCAATATCATAAGGGTTTAAAATTGTTTTGTCGTTCAGAAAGAGCTACTACTTAATGCAATGTGTTTGTATAATGCTTAGTGTTTGCAAAATTCCAGTGAGAAGTGAGTAAGGAAGAGAAAAAGATATAATGTTAGGAAGTTAAAGTCTAGATGGTGAGAGATAATATTAGCTGGTTAACTTGAGTGTTCGACGACCACTTCAACCACTGAATATACAAGGTTATACTAGGTAATGCTACGTTACGGTGTTGTTTTTTTACCATCAGTTTTGGCTAAGTTGCTAATTGTCAATTTAGTTTTATTCTCCAGTTGATTCAATGTTTATCTTGTCATGTGCTTTTTTAAACGTTAAATATTGCAAAGATTGGTGTTTACATCTCCTTTTTTATAAAAAAGTGTGTGGTGATTAATGCTATTTGAAAATGGTAATTGATTTCGGAAACATGTCCCCAAAATTGAAAAAGTTGTCTTTACTCTCAAAATTGTTTCAAACTTTATTCTTCTTTGACCATTCAGAAAAGTTCATTGTATTCTTTTTGCCTTGTTGTTTAACAGCTTAATTCAGGAAAATGATTGAATCAGAATCTTCTGACGAAGAGGAAGAAGTCAGCAAGAAATCTGACTCTCTGGACTCGGCGCCACCAAATGCTACCATAACACAGACCATGGTGAATTCCAATACTATACAACGAGACTTTCAAGGACCCGTACACAAGCGCAATGCATCTTTAGACAGCATCAGTATAAGTTCGCTTAACAGTTCCCCGGGATCACCGAAAGGTGTGCAAAGACTAAGTGGTTCCCTTAAGAAAACAGCTCGAAATTCTAGTCCAGTTATTGCTAGTCGCAGTCCCTCTATGCAATCCCTAACTGGCACAACAGCTGAGTCAGGTGAAGATGCAGAGCACAAGAAAATGCTCCAGCTTTATGTATTTGTTGCTCGCTGTATAGCATATCCATTTAATGCAAGACAGCCTACTGACATGGCTAGGAGACAGAGTAAGGTTACAAAGCAAAATTTGACTGCTATTAAGGATAGATTTTTGTCGTTTCTGGAAGGAAGGACTAACATTATTGCAGATGAAGCTTTTCGAAATGCAGTTCAGTATTATTATGATGGATTTTTAATGTGTGACCGGGTTCACAAGATGGTAAACTCTGGTGGTTACTCTAGCAATGATTTTCGTGAGATTTTTAAGTCCAATATTGAAAAGAGAGTTCGTAGCTTGCCTGACATTGAAGGTCTCAGCAAAGAAACTGTGTTAAGTTCTTGGATGGCTAAATTTGATGCCATATATCGTGGTGATGAAGATCAAAAGCGTACCCCATCACGTCTAGCAGCCACTGCAGCTTCAGAACTTATTCTTTCTAATGAGCAGTTGTACGAAATGTTTCAAACAATATTGAGTGTTAAAAAATTTGAGCATCAGATTCTTTACAATGCTTGCCAGGTATGTGTCTTGTCTTCATTTTGACATTTTATATAAAGGTGCAGTGTGGGGTGTTCTCCATGGGCATTTTATTTGGCTGTCAAGTTTAAGGAACAGAGTAAGATGACAGGAAAGTCTATGGGAGTCCAGCACCTGATTGAATGATTTTGATGGTGATGATAGTAAATTGATATGTAAGTCTTCATAGCATAGTTTATTGGAGTTTTATGATCGCTAAATTTGTTATTGTGGTAGAAATCTGAAAATCATGTGTCCTTTGCATTGGCTGAGTGAGCTTGGCTTAGCTGTGTTATGTCACTTCTTTGTATTGCTGATATTTGCAGTTAGATAACCCTGATGAACAGGCAGCCTGCATTAGAAGAGAGCTGCACTCCCGGCAAAAAGCAATTGACAGTATGTCTGTTGAGGTAAGCCCAGTTTCTTGGAGTTCGTTTTGCATCTATTGATTTGTTTTTCCGACGCATCCCTTCAGGATATTGGACAATTTGAATATGGTTTCTGTTGTCTGCCCAGTTTTTTTTTTAATGTCAGCCTAGTGCTAGATTTCACTGAATGGGCTCAGTGTTTTTTTAATGGATGTATTTTTTGCACTCTGTAGTTTTAAGATTGCAACTTGTCTTGAAATTTATTCGTGCTTCTGGATTGGAAATTTTCGTTACTATTTCCTCAAAAAAATTTTTAGGCGTGTCGTTTGTTGTCCTTCTGTTCTGGTCAACGTTTAAACTTCTTTTGTGAAATGCATAATTTATATTTCTATAAGCATGAATGGAATTTGAGATCAATTACAGATCTGAATCAAAATGCTTATTAGGTTCATGAAGTTGCTTTGTAATCTTAGTTTTTTATTTAAAGCTGAACCGTTTCATTTAGAACTTAGATTAGACAGACTAAATAGTATAGGAACAGTGGTTACTTAAGGGGATTGTAATGCGGGAGAATTTTAGGTTTAAATGGGTGTGTTGACTCTTGATCTGGTTACCTCGTAGCATGGCCCAGCAATGCTACAGATCCTGCAAATGAAAAGTGAAAATCTGTTGTGTGCGTTTTCAATAGTATGATAGGAGAAAGTAGAGGAATTTTTGTGAGATAACCGTTTGTCTACTGGGTGTTATGCAGGTTTTTTTAATTGTTTCCTTGTTGCTCCGCATCTTATGCGAGCACCAGGTAATCTATGTAGAATACATGTACTCTTACCGACAGCATATTTGGAATGCATTTTTTGCCTGTGTACATACTTAAAGGCTTGAAGGTTTCCTTGCTAAATAGATTTTGGTAGCATTTTGGATAAAATTTAGCATTTTCTGACGATCATGTGGATCTTTAGTTTGCCGCCTTCTATACTGCATGGTTGTAAAACACATAATTTGCTATTCTTTTTATTTTCAGCTGTGTTTAGTCCGTATATGGAATGGAATTCTGTTATAGAATTACTGCTGTTTCTGCTTTCAAGAGCAAAGTTTTTTCCTTTTTTTTTTTCACGGCCGAAAAGCTAGCATGCTGAGACATGGCCCAATGCTTGTTGCATGTTTGCGCCATTGGTAAATTTGTCAGATTTGGTCTCAATGACGTTCATAAATATCCTTGCCAATTGAAGGAAGTCACCAGCAATGTCAGATGTCTGATACCAATCCAAAATGATTGCACCTGGCGAAGCGCTGTTGCGTGACGGTTGTTATAAGTACAACTCACTAGGCAATTACCCTTAGCTACTTGTGTTAATTGACTGCTTTGTTAATTAGACGTGTTAATTTATTGATTGATTAATTGATTAATGTATTGATTGTTAAGTTTTTAATTAGCCCTGAATTATTAATTAGACGACTTAATTGGACGTAAAGAAATCATGTGCTTTCGTTCAGAACATGCCAAAATTTATTCATAAAAGCATGGAGAATCACTATCGCGAAGAGCAACGAGCGATGATCAAGGAGCTCATGTCGATCCATCTGGAAGCTTTTCCGATTGCAAAGAGTAGCAGTGAAAACAAGTCTGGTTTTAAAAAGAGGTTGTCCTTTTGTGATGATTTGGGTTTCTTTCGTCTTAGTTTTGCGCTTACTCTTGGTTCTTATTAGCACGGCAACGTTAAGACACTTAGAAATGTGCGCTGTTTGTAGGACCCGATCGCTACGGTCGAGTTCCTATTTTCTGATCTCGAAACTGCTCCTTATGTAACTTATTTTAATGAATTGATGGGAGTGAAAGAACTTGGCCGTAATTCTTGTATCTTGTACTACGTCGTCACAGGTAAATGCTATTTGCTGCTTGCAATTTTTCACAATCTTGGAGCGAATGCATGCTGCAAATCATAAATTTAGCACCTGCTTTCCTTAGGTCTCAAAATAACAACGTAATTTCTATGATGGATGTGGCGGATGACAGTGATGCTGCTTTAAGTAAAGTCGTTCCCGGTTTGGTCTTTAGCTTGCAGGTAGGATTTCAGTGTGTCGTCGCTTGCAACATGGTTATGTTTGTATATATGTATGTATTCATAGAAAAAGAACAACGCTTTTAAGTTTCGACATGTTTCGCCTATCCCATAGTCATCATCAGGAATAAAAGGAAAATTTTTACAAGGCATTTCGTTTATATAGGCGGCGATAAAAAGTTCCTCACCAATAAGAATCATCCTCGATCAATTAGGATAACTAGCCTACCAGGTCTCAACAAGCTTGACTAGTACAGGAAAAACTGCATTCCATGCCAAAGTTGCTTAAAAAGCAAAACGTCGTCATGCCTAACCTGAGCATTGAGTTCCGGCTTTTCATCTGCGATATGAAGCGCTTCTTTGATCTTAAGTGTGGCTTTAGTAGAGCCTTGGTTAATTATTGCCAAGCTATCGTGGTTGCAGAGTGTTTGACAACTTTCCGATTCTCGCAGATGCTGTGAGATTGCCGTTGCGCGGTTTACCCGTAGATGAGCGACACCGTAGATGAGTGACACTAACGAGCCACACCGCAAACGATCGTCTAATGAGACAAACAGTCACGCAGCAAGGCTAAGCAGAGGCGAGTGCATTCTCGGTTGAAAATGTGTAATCACATACCGGAATAGCGCGCGTGAACTTCTTTTAAACTGGAGTTGTTGGTCTTTGAGTTCTGAAAACGTAGGCAGATATGCCTAATGCCCCCCTACCAGCTGTTTCATACTGAACTATTTCAAGAAGCAAGTGCTTGAAGCGGAAAAGCAATCTAGAAGCGATATTTGCCATTTTAGTTGCGGGTATACGCGGCGTAAGCCTTGGCAAACATAGCTTTTTCTGTTAAAACACAGAAATACTTAATTGCATGCATCAAAAGAGCCTTAAGAAAAAAAAACCTCATCCAGACAGGGCATAAACTCCAAAGCTGCTCATGTGTCTCCCTTAACTAAACGTTCACAGCTTCTTTTGTCTACTCATGTCCTGTTGGGGGAAGTTTTTGGCGGCGGAACAAACTACATCTAAAGTTGCAAAGCTTCAAGACTTTACAATTAAAACAATTAAATGGCAAAAGCAGATGACTAAATCTGCTTTCGTTGTTTTGACCTTGCAGAGCCAGTTTATAGACCTAATGGGTAGTGTTGGAGTATATCTGATAGCAGACCTTCAAGCAATTAAAACAGAATCAGGAGAACAAAAGCAGATACAATAGAATTCTAAGTGGACCTCCTAGACTTGCAATTAGCAACCTAAGTGTCAAGCAGTACCAATAAATGAAATAGTTTTTTTTTTAATGCTCCACGAGTTCTAGATTGCCTTGCAGTTGTCATACAATCGTTGTGACATCCAAGCCTTAGCCATAAAAAATAGATAACCTGGTAGTGATGATGAGGTTCTTGCAAATGACATGTATCGCTTCATTTCTGTCCGAAAATATGAAAAGGTAACAGTGTGTCTTAAGATTAATTTGTTCCTTCTTATCCTTCTGTTTTCTGTCGTTTTGTTATCGTATGCGGTTACTTTTTTCTAGCACTATTTCAAATGATTATGTTATGATTTTATGTTTATTTCATTTTATTTTACTCTGTTATCTTATGTTTGAAATGTTGTTCTTATGTGAAAATGGTTTGGCTTTGGTTCAGTCTATTAGCCATGGCATGTTTTTTATTCAGACAATCCAATCATGTTGGCGCCATGCAATTGCTCCTGAACATGCCTTTCTAATGTTGGCTAATCCCCATATACATTTTTCACCAGTTTCACCAACATTGATGAATCACATATGCATGTCTCTAGGTAAACACATGGATTGTTACATATTGGTTTCTTCTTGGTCATGAGTAACATCACATGGTGACTTGAAAACGGTCTAAACACCTTTCTTCACAAAAACCTTTTGCATGCGTATATTAAGGTTGAATAGGTAAACGAATATCATAGTTATAGAGTATTATAATAGTTAAGGACTTCACTTTGACATGGGCATTGACAATGAAACGTCAGATGGTTTTCTTTAAATATTGTTAAGCGCCATGCAAAGTTGTTATCTACTTGTCAATAAAGTGAAGCCGGCTTACCTGTTTAATCAACTTGCGTAGCCTATCAAGCGCTAAAGTATATGCAAAACAACCCATATTTGACAAGGCTAGGAGACTAAGGATATCTAGCCTTTACAATATCGCTACTAGAAAGTTGGGTTGCCCAGAAACTTGGTTCTTCCAGCCCTTGAAAATGGCTTAGACATAACCTTGAATATTTTCAGAACTCGAAAACAAAATAACTCTACTACATCAGCTATTGATGAACATTGGTCCTTGCGTGTGTTCTCGTTCGTCGGTCCAGAACGCACTTTCCTCCGTACTGAGAAAGCTTCTTAGTCACAGTCACGTGCCGATGTCTCGGTCAGCAAGCTAATTGCCAGCCGACTCATTTACCATGCGTCCGAGCAGGTAATTTGCGGTAGAAAAAAAAAACGAGATTAGATCACTGGGAACCATTGTTATTTTGTCGCTCGTCTGCTGTGTCGCTCATCTACGGGTGCCCTCCGTTGCGCAACGGGCGACATTTAGGTGTTCAGCTACTCTTGTCCCAAAGTATCGGGTCGTGAAACCACTATACTTGGCATTACAGTCAAGTCAAACAAACCTATACACTACGTGAGACTTCAGAAGGTGTGGAACGTTATCCCTGGTTGAAGAATACAAACCAATCTATGTATGTATGTATGTATGTATGTATGTATGTATGTATGTATGTATGTATGTATGTATGTATGTATGTATGTA
>QQSS02187177.1:0-13556 GCA_003687565.2 Craspedacusta sowerbii | reverse complement strand
TATGACCTTTCGCTGACGGGAACTAGGTGGCATCCTCAATCTTATTAGCCTCGGCTACCGAGGATGCCTCCTATTCCGATGAATGCAGATTTATTAACCTTTTCATGTAAAATTTCCCTGTTTTACGGTACGTTGCATTAATTGGAAATAAATTCTTCTTCTTCTTCTTCTTCACTTTATTTCTTAGAATCGCATCTTATTTTGCTCCTGTTTCTCTGATCGGTGACTGACACTTGGGCAACTCATGAGCGTTTGTGCAAATTATACGGAAAGCAGTGATTTTTGCTTATTTTGAATTCTTCTTCTATTAATAGATCCTTGAACTCAGTCGGGTGACTCCTCAATCCTATTTAGGCACAGGCTAGAGAGGATGTCTCCCTTCTCCAACAAATGCGTTTGCCTTTAATTCATTATTTTATCCTACCTCTATTCTCGAGTTGCTTTTTATTTTGGTAGCTGCATCTTGGAGAAAAATATATTTTGTTGTTGTTGTTTGTTGTTGTTGTTATTAAAATTGGTCACTCCTTCCCAAGACGACACCTTCATTTTCACGATCGGTTGATACCATGTCAGCTTAATGCTTGAAGAAGAGCCTCATAGATCACATCGAAAAAATTTTGCTCTAGTAAAACAACAACAACAACAACAATAACACCACCAACAACAAAAAACCTCAATAGAAACAACAAAAATAACAGGAATAAATTTTCTAAAGATACCCATCAACAAAGTTTCACAAAATATATCTACATGGGAAGAAGAGATTTTCTTAGCATAGCTAATCATGTTAAAGTACTTCACGGAGAAGTATTTATCACCTCAATACCAATCATATCAAGAAAGTTTGACGAAATTTTTAGAAGTTAGACTCATGAGGATCATGTAGTATAATTGATACCATTACATGATTCATAATTCTAGTACCAAAAGACTGCATGATTGTTCCATGTCCTCTCTAAAAACTTAAGTCCTCCACTCATAATTTTATTGTTACTGAAATGTTTGGTGATCAGCGTGTTAGCACATGCACAATACATTGACGAAGACGAGTCCTGCGGCTGCGCAAAAGGGCCCTTGGATGGTCCGTTTATGCCCTACGGCCTAGGTTCCCTCCTAGGGATTCTACTACGGCCCTAACTGTTTACGGAGGAAAGGGCAGAGGAAGTCGGAAGAGCAGCGTTTTGATGCCGTTTTGCCGCGGTGTTCGGGAATGCTTCAGTCAACATGGTAATCTCCCTGTTTATATCGTTTCCTATGCAGGTCATCAGTTTTGATGAGATGTATTGTAACGAACGTGTATCATGTATCATGTATCATTGTATCAGGAACGTGTAATTCTATTCCTTTTCTAGCCACCAAAGGCGAAAAAAGTTTAAGTGAAAAGGGTTGCTGCGGCGCCTCTTAAGACATCTAAACCTGCCCCTAAGAAGGCTGTGAATGTTCTTATTGAAAAGCGGCCAAAAAATTTTGGAACTGGTGAGGATATTAAACTGATGTTTTTCGTATGTTCCTCTTCGATTATTAGATAAGAATCATTTGGGATTAAGCTGTTTTTGAGTGATGGTTTTCAGATATCAATTAAACTGGTGCTACATACATTGTGACAAAGAATATACTTTACTTGAGTCTATAATTTTAAGGTGGTGATGTCCAACCAAAGAGGGATCTTTCACGTTTTGTACGATGGCCCAAGTATATCCGCCTCCAACGTCAGAAGCGGATTCTCTATGAGCGTCTTAAAGTTCCTCCTTCAATTAATCAGTTCACACGGACACTAGACCAGCAGACAGGTGAAAAATAATGTCGCAAATGATTTGGATGGCTGCACATGAAATCGATTTTTCTGTCTGATTTACAGATCTCTATCAAAGATACATGCGAAGTATCCTCAGTTTGTTTTTTCAGATTTGAATTTGAGCTGATATATGAGCATATAAACAAGCCGAGTAAATGTTAGGTTCTTTCAACTAATTCATTGTGTTTTTGGTAGTCAAAGTTAGTAAATATTTTTTTTGCTACTAGCCCTAGGTTAGTCTTGTTATTTAATTTATTTTCATACACTTATTGTTAGAAAATCTATGAGGTATGCATTATTTGCTTTGTGTGCGAGATTGGTGTGATGGTGTCTTGCAGCTATTCAATTATTCAAGTTAATGAACAAGTATCGCCCTGAGACAAAAGCTGAAAAGAAAGCAAGACTTACTGCAGCTGCTGAAAAGAAGGCTGAGCGGAAAGACAAAACAGCAGACAAGAAGCCGGTGGTACTCAAGTACTGCATTAATCACATAACAAACCTTGTTGAAAGCAAGAAAGCACAGCTAGTTGTGATTGCTCATGATGTGGACCCTATCGAAGTGAGTAGATGTTGCTTTAAGTGTCTTTGTACAGCAGATAATATCATCAAGCCAGTGATGTTGAGCTGCATTCGAATCGAATCCGCACGGGTTTTGAATCCAAAACTGAAACTGTCGTGGTTTGGTGGCCTTCGAACTTCTGTGTATGGAATGCCTATGTGCTTAGATTTCAGAATTGAATGCCTGCGTGTTTTTGCTTGCTTTCCCATTTCGAATTCATCGGTGCTTGGCAGAGCCATAACTTGTACTTAGATGATGAGTGTAAGACATGCGGTGTCTTCGATGTACGTATGTTGTTTGCAAAACCTTTTTGAAGAAAAACAACTCGTTTAAGTTTGCAAGATATGTTTCGATCAGCCTTGATCAGTCTAAGTCAAAAGCGTACAAAGCCCTTACAAGCGTTTAAAAGGACGTGACTACACCAAGCGTTATAAACATGGCCTTCTTTAGTTTACGCTGAAAATTAGTCGGAGCTACATCTAAAACAGATAACGAAGTATGAGAACACTTGCACTTTCATTCAATGGGTATCTTTTATGACTTAGCTATTCCTAAAAGCTCATCAATCTGAGTTTTAAAATGTCTTGAGGATTCTCCAATTTAGCAGGCTTTTCAGCCAGCGCAAAAGAAAATTGTAAATAACTCCAGCTTATAAACACTTGGTAAGCGGGTCCTTTGAAGAAAAGTATGACCCGGATTTAAAGAAAAAGACTATTAACGATACCACGCGCAATAGCTACTAACGATGTTACGAACTCTTTGCTTAGTTATATTAGATACAAGCCCAGTGTAAGGAAGTAGTAACGCTTTAGTGCAGCGATCGATATTGTATCACTTGGGTTAGCGTTTGATTCAAACTACGCAAATAGGATTTTACACATCTGCTAAGAAGGCTCTCTGTGAATTATTTTTCGCTATAATACTCGTGACTTGTTTTAAGATCTGTGTTAGAGCCAGGAACTGCTGATCTTAAAGATTTGATCTACGATGTTTTTTTATCCAACCATTTTTATATGCAATAGTGCAGAAGCTATTAAAATTAGTGAGAATGCCGGTAAATGTCGCTTTTAAGGTAAATTAAGGTGGTGAAACAATCACCGTTTATTCCGTCTACTAGCTAATCGAGAAACGGCAGCTTCTGATCTGTTTCGTATTCTACCATGCACTTAACGCAAGGGTGACTGCTGGTCAGGTACAATGAAAAAGGCTGCGTATCACTCACTGACTTGAACAAACAGAATACATCGTCTACATACCAGCGATGGAAACATGGTTTATGACCCCAATTGTCGGACAGACATTGTTTTTACTGTGCTTCCATGAAAATATTTGCCAATACGGGTCCACGTAGGGACCATGATGTGGGGAAAGCACATAGGTTTCAATAGCCTAGACAGAATTCTTCCCCAATACGCGCATATATTTTTAATAACAAAATCTCAATAATCTGTGGTATTTTATTTTTTGAGATCCTGCGAATCGGTTGGTTACACCTCGGGTCTAGAACATTCCGTTATAGCCCCCCATATCCCGTCACGGCCCCGTGCATCCCGTTAGAGCCCCGTGCGCCACCAATCAGATCTCAAGTCAAAATGCCGTCGCTCCGTGTCACTTCGCTACAAGCCGTAAGGGACCGTCCATAAAAGACGTCCACCAGACAGGGGGGAGGGGGGTCCTGCCAAAAGTGGACTAAAGTGGACAAGGGGGGAGGGCGGTAAATGCTAGAGTGGACGTCCACATCACAATGAGTTGCTCAATGTTTTGGACTTCATAAATATGGCGTTTCTTATTAAATTAACAGCGAATTAGATCTGATTCATTCGCGATTCATTCAATACGAAGTATAAGACTTTGCATGAGACTTGCACTGCCTAAGGAACAGGGCAGAGGCGCTATGCGAAGGCTTCGTCTTAAAACTAGTCCAGTCTGAGTGATCATCCGTGGATGAGCACATATAACACACATTTTTATCTACGCGGAATTATATTCACGCCAGTGACTACCCTTTCTAATTCACAGTGTAAGAAAACGACACTATTAGAACTGTTGATTACCATGGTAATTGCAGTTTCTTAATGGTGCTTTTTTTTGTCTGCTTTGGCCTAGGTTCATAAATGGAGAAAGGGTATTTGGAATTTAAAGATGCGTACATGTCTGCGTACATTGACTTAAAGAAGGATTTAGCATACCAGAACTTACAAAAAATATGGAATGATTGCAAGAGTAAAAAAGATGACATCAAGCGCAACATCGTTAAATTCAAGACCATCACGGCAAATAGGCGTGGCAAATTGATGTCCATGTCGAGCAAAGTTGCAGCTGCTAAAAGCTCCAGCAATTCAGCGACTATATCTGGAGACTCGAAATCTTATGATTACGTAAATGCGATGCCAGTAATACCGTCAATACATGCGAAGTAGGTTTGAAATCACTTTGACTAATTGTTTTGGCAGGCTATGGAGAGTCTCATACACATTCAGAACTCTCGTCCCAGCAACTGAAAACAAAGGACGTTCTTGAATCACATTGCTCGGACTTTCTCTTAGTTTGTTTGACTTAATTTAAAGTCACTGGCTGTTTATGGTAACATTGTTTTTGTACGTCGAACAAGCATGAAGTTTGTGCACTCCGCTTTGTGACTTTTAACGTGATTAGAATCGATGATGTTATTCCGAAACAAAACGATAGATGTGAATGCATAATTATTATGTTTCATTAGTGAGTATGAATTTGTTCAACTTCAATTCTTTTGCCGGTTTATCAGAACAGACGACGGGAAGGCAGATATCCAAGAACGTGTGGAGGAGACATCCGACAAGTCTACCCAAAACCAAGCAGATCAAGACAACTTCAAAGCAAAGCAGAAAGAAACCGACCCGCGGAAAAGATAACGCAAGATGAGTTAAACTTGAAAAATTCTAAGCTACCTGAGCTAATAGCTATTTGTAAGACCAGACTGTGGCCTGACGACATGAAAAAGAATGCCGATGAACTCGAGGACCGGAGGAAAAAACTTAAGCAAAGGCTACGCCTTAAATTTGACCGCAAGCGAAAGCGTCTGGCCCGTGCAGACATGAAGGAAGCATTGCAAGTCTTTGCTTCAGAAAGCCCTGCAGCAGCTAAACGACTAAAGAAGTTCGCTAGGGAAAAACGTGGTCGACCAGGCATTGACAGTGATCAGTCTGACTTGTTGAAGTCAATCGTGGACACCGTATCTGCCAGACGAGAACCCACGGTATCCAAAAACGTTGAATGCTGCGTATAAATTATTTACGGAACACAATCTTGATGCTTTGTTTATTGCATGTCATGCACCTGGTCACAGTGCTTACAATGCAGTAGAACGCCGCATGGCCCCATTGTCTCGCGATCTGTCTGGGTTTATTCTTGCTCATGGCCATTTTGGATGTCGCTTGGATCGCCATGGTAGGACGACAGATGCAGACCTGGCGAAAGCCAACTTCAAAAAGGCCGGAGAGATACTGGCTGAGGTTTGGAGTCCGGCTGTCATTGACGGCTTTCACGTGCATGCACAGTATATTGAACCACTCAGCACGGGCACCACACCCTCAGCTCCCACTGCAAAATGGTGTTGGAAACATGTGCAGCAGTCGCAGTGTTTCTTGCAGGTTTTGAAGTGCAATGACATAACCTTCTGCGGCCATAGACGAACCAACTACAATGAAGTGGTTCCTAATCGGTTCATCCTAGCACCGGTACCTTTCGTCAATGATGAAGGAGGCATCGCAGGTGCAGCTTTCGGGATTGGCAGCGGTGCATGCGGATCGCTGTTCCATAGGCTTGCACTGAGTGGGCTGGATTCTCGACACAGTTTCAATAGCATGCCTTTTGATCTGTATTGTCCATCTGTCTCTGGGAAAATCCGCAAGAGAATCTGTTCCTGTGGCAAATATTTTCCAACGCAGGCGGCAATCAAAGGGCATGAAGTTGTTCATCATCACTACTTTGTGACTGAGCAAGACAAGAGTGAAGAGGCAGCTGAGAAGCCAAGTCTTCAGACTGACTCAGCAGGTGACTCGACAACAGAAGTCGTCATTATACCCATATTATTTGAATGGCTACAATCTGAATTTTCTACTGTTTGAGCTAGTAGTGATTGAATTTGCAATGATGTTTGGCACCGCCATGATAACTTACTTTGTGCTAACCAAGTGTTATTTTGAGTGTTGCGTCTCGCTAATATTTGCGTGGTGTTTCAATATCTGTTCTGCATTTTATTGTTTTACAGATTTATCACCGAAAATTTAAAGACGGTTGCCAGACATTTACATCAATTTTGTGGTTTTCGAAAATTTTTTTTGTCTTTTTGTATTAGTAATTTTTTCTCGTGTGTATGAGTCTTGCTGCTAAAAATTCAGTCCAGTCTTGTATATGTCAATATTAGCGTAACTTTATTGAAGATTTTTGTTTCTGTATCATAATCATTTGCTTAAACTTGGTATCTCACGTGTTGATGTAGAGAAGTTTTAAGTCGATAATCATGTTCGATGTCTAACCATCACCTGGTATCGTAAAATGATATATGAGGTCAGTTATTTTTTAAAGATAAAACGTTTTTGCCACTTGTGGACGTCCACAACATGGTAGGGGGTAGGGGGCCAGTCAAAAGTGGACCAAAGTGGACAAGGGGAGGGGCTAAGAATTAGCCAAAAATTTGTGGGCGTCTTTTATGGATGACCCCTAAGGTGAAACGGTGCTTAACTTGGTCATACTTCTTGCCAAACTGTTAGTCGACAAAGTACTTGATTTGGCAATGCCAGTTTGGGCAAATTTTGTTCATAGGTTAAAAGGTCATTCGCATATGAAAATTCCCTCGTCATGTGGGCTTTATCATTTTCAAGTTTAGAGATAAATTTCTTTTACGTCGCAGCAGGAGCTTTGCCTCATGCTGTCGCACGCTTTCCTCCATCTTGTACGGTCAGTCATCGCTTCTGAGATTCCCTTGACTGGTAGCCTTTTTTTTTATTCCAGTAATATTTATTCGCCAGTGAAAAAAAAAAAGCAAATTTCAACAATTTTACAGCAATATTTTAATAGTCAGAGAGCAGTCAATAGTTCAAAAGCAATTATTTCTGCTGGCATGGCATGGACCCAGAAGGCCATGTGGGTCTATTCATGGAGTACCATCAAATATCTTCATACATTAAATGGTAATTGTATTGTCTCTTTGATTCTCCAGGTTGGTGGAACATGTTGCACAATGGCCTTCCCTTGATTGGTTTAATATGCTTGGTAGCCTTAAGTCCTACAATATTGTTTTTGCTAGGTCATTCGGCGATGCCTACCTGCTTTAAAAGTTCCAACCGGGTCGTAGAACAGGATCAACTTTGGCTTGTAGGTACATGCTCACGGCTCCCTCGGGAAGCTCTTAACATATTGTATCATTTTATACTGCCATTAAAACAGTCTTTACGGCTCCACACCGCTAATCAGTTCAACTGTAGCATGAGACGATTACGATTTGCTTATCACTGCCACTGCATGACCCAGCACAAGCCGCATATTTCTATGACCCGGTTGTTCTAGAGCGGTTATTCATAAGGGTTAATTTACAGAATAATGATAGCGTAGGACAGGGGAAAGCCAATGTTTTCCATTAAGCCAACAGCTGCTACGCTGTCAAACTACATGCCAGTTTTTCATGTTTTGATATTTTGGTAGACTTGTTGAATAGCATTAAGTGGGGTTTATCTTTGCAATCACTTGCTATTGCAAATCCGGAAATCGAACATTTCTCTTATTTAACTTGTCTCGGTTTAGTTGGCTCTTCTGTTTGTTAGATTATCTTTTTCTTTTTCATACATTAACTGATCATTAACGAGCATAAATAAATGTGAAACTGAAACAGAAGCTGAGGTGCAGGCCCTCTTCAACTACAATTAGAAAACAAAGCATTTTCCGAAGGCAGAGAAATAACTACAAGACATTAGTACAACTCGAACTGACAACAAAAACAGTGGTTATCCTCAATTGGAATAGCTACCTTGTTGGGATGGCTAAAACTGTGAATATACGGAAAAAATCAAATCAAAAATCTTTGCTTACATTTAGAATTTAGCTTACATTTAGCATTTAGTGATTGAGTTGTTTCTGTGACTCGCTATGATTTGCTTTACTAAATTAATCAAAATGTTAAAACAAAATTCTCCATATCTTAAAAATATGTAACATCTTTAGCAGAAAGAATACTTTTTGCAATGACATGCTTCTGCAAAATCTGTTTCATTTTCAATAAATTATAGAGCTTAACTTCAAAAGTAAGCTGGAGAGGTATCGCTCCCTCGTTACCGTTAATCAACATCTTCATAAATGTAACAGTTAACCAATCGCAATTGTCACCAACAAACGGTGAGCAAAGAAATGGCATGTTTATGATCAAACCATTCCAAAGCACATTCTAATCGACGTTGTTATCAACGTTGGAACCAATGTTTCAAGCATATATAGTTGGAAAGAAAATAGAATAAAAAACGAAATGGGCAGCTACACACAAAAAAAAAGTGATTAAGAATCTACAGATTACAGAAAAGAGTGGCACGCATCATCATATATGCAGATAAGACATCACACTCCAGACCATTAATGGCACAATTAAATATGGTAAATGTGTATGAGATTAATTTGCTGCAAACTATTGCTTTAATGTTCAGGCATAAGCATGACCCAACCTCCTTCACTCCATAAAGACACAAGGTTAACCAGTCATATGACACTAGACTATCCAGGTACGGGTATAAGGAAAATGCTCCACCTAGCCATAAAAACTCAGTATCATGGTACGTGTGGCCTTATATCTGGAATCATTTTAAAAGCAAAAACGGGTAAAGAAAGCAAAACAATAGATACATTCAAAAAGGAGGCCAAAAGATTTCTTCTGGAGTCTTCACAACCAACATTATTATCCTGAAATTATTATTATGAAATCCTGAAGACGCTTGCAACATTAGTTTTGTTGAAAATTCTCATTCTTTTGCGTTGCTCTGATGTCTAATCACCATTTATGGAAGGTCGCACAAAATACCAATGTTTGGCTGTTCCCCAACCTTACAGGAATTGCCTGTTAAGCAATGCTTGTAAACCTGAACGTCCTTTTCCTGCTTAGAGTTGACGGGAACCATTTCCCGTGTTATCTAGAAGAAGCAATAGTATGCCACTTCAGGTAAACTCCCGAAGCCACCGTGGCCTCCTAGATTGGTATCTCTAATTCTACTCTGTAAACACTGTGATCAGATGACGTCCCTTAAGAACAGTCCACATGGAATATGAGCTCTGCTAATGGTGCCCCATGAAAAGTCCCACGGTCTTCTAGGGGATCCATGCCCGGAAGAAAATAAACTGAACTAACAGCAGCTGTCTTATTTGAATGCATTACAGTTGTATGTATTTTCCTATGTTTGTAATATTTTCGATGGCGCATAGCTAAATTTAAATTTAACAAAAAAAAAAAAAAAAACGAAAAGCAGTAGTATGGAAGCAATGTGTTCGCAGCATCATAAAAACATGCCGCAAAGAAATACAAACACTCGTCGACCAGAAGTTTTGATCCAGTTCAGTCTATCAATATTGAATTCACGGCATGGTTCTCCGAGAAGGCATGGGCCTTTTCATGGAGCACCATTGGCGGGCAAGATTCGTCCACTATATGGACGTATAAACCGAAGCGCGCTGAGCAAGTATGGCGTCTAAAAGCATGCTGCCGAACACAAGTTCTATCACTCACTGTCCCTTACATGTTTCCAAACATGCGATGCTTTGTCTTTACCTAAGTGCTCTTCAAGTGCACATGAAACGCTTGAGCTCTGCTTTTCTATATTCTATCTTTCCTCAGTTAGTCCAACCCTTCCGGTGGCATGATCTACGCTCAAAATCTAACGTGATACTGCTGCAGGACATTCGCGTTATCTGTCTGTCTCTGTATCGCCTTCCTTCCTCTACTGTTGATACGTCTGGCAGTCTCGCTGGCAATGTAGCCGACATTAGATATAACATTCCAGACCACGTTACATTGAATACAACACCAGATCTCGAACTTTTCGAAGGCGATCTTTAGGAAAAAAAGTAAGAACCGCTTACAAACAAAGAAAACTTTCTTCACTGCAATGCCCTTACAGTAAGTTTCGAATGCAGCAATAAGCGAAAAGCACCATTCATACATCGTCGATAAAAGACAGGTTTCGTCCCGAAGTATTTACATATCCCACCGTACTCACGGTAACCCATGCCACACCAGTCCCAATGGAAAGCCCATCGATTGACAAGTCGTTTTACCAAATTTACCCGTGTGCCCAAGGCCTCCACCTCCATACACTTCTTTCCCGCGATTATCTCCCTATATGCTCTATTTTTAATGACGCACTGAAGCTAGATATTTGTCAGGACATCTACAAAGCAACGGAAGTTCTCCCATTGCTGGAGCTGGTCACTCCTTAATAGGCGATGCCCAGTTAGTGATCTTCTTCGCTTTTCACGAAACCCAATACTTGAAACATTTTGTATATTTAAGAATATTCGCGACTAGTGGAAATTAATTCTTTGTTGTTGTTTGTTGCGGTTGTTATTGCTGTTGTTGTTGTTGTTGTTGTTGTTGTTGTTGTTATTTTTGCAAAATCATATTACTTTAGGTCGTTGCGTCTGAGCAATTCTTCTGCAAGCAAGTAGCGTACAGAGAATTTTCGGGTCTGTGGTTTCCCGCTGCCACAACAACAACATCGCTTCAAAAGAAATGACATTCGAGCACCAGGCGGGACGAAAGGTCAAGCGTAGGACGACAGCCCACCTGAATTACCGCAAAAAACCCATCCGCGGCATCGCAACAACCCCTCAGTAGCAGGACAAGTACAGCACGCTAAAACGGGGCCCCACTGATATGGTGGTTGACAACAAAGCCGCGGCCAGTCTATTGTCCGGCCAAACTGCCTAATTTCCTTCCGGTGATGCAGCCGGTATTCCAGAAGTGCATGTGACTGAAGCCACTCTCGAAAAACTTTGCTATTTATAAAAACAGACGCCGGTACATGGGCAAGGAGAAAGGTCAGCCAGACTCTCGAGATGAGCATGTTTTAAATCCTTACTATCACTTGATGTCCCCTGAAACGCATGCACGAAATTTCTGATTGCATAGCCTACGAGCATATTACATAAGTACGTAGTTTGTTCATAGCCCCCTGTGACATCCACGCAACGGGCATTGAACACATTCAATGCCGACTGCGCTTCTAACAAGTCAATTAAATGAATGGAAGAAACTGCTCAAGCCACCCTCTTGCAGATAATTGACCAGCAACTGGAAAGAGAACCCCGCAGGAACAGGTAAGCTTTGTGTTTGTTTTTTTCTTAATATTTTATTTTTGAAATTCTTTTTGGCGGGTGTTCCCGGGGGCTCAAACGAGCCGAACTTTTTTATGGTTTAGAGTCATTTGACTTGTAACGGCTAGCAAACTTCTTGTCAAGCGTTGTGCTTGCAATACTTTGTATTTGCAAAATTCAAGATTCAAGATTCAAGATTTATTTTCGCGTGTAGAAAACAGCAATACGTGGTTAAATAAAATTGCAATATTCTACATGTGAAGGAGGACTCCTCACTAGCAAAGCTAATCGGATTTGAGAAGCCACCTCAAGACGTTATGCAAGAAATTGCAAACCGTACGTTTAGTAATAATTATGCAAAAGAAGCGATGAATATCTCGGGCATGCAAATCACTACTTCGGTTAGGTAGCAGAGAAATTACGAAAACACACCAAACGAGATCAACACAACCAAGATGAATTTGGTTACATAGTGATTCTATTTTCAAAGATGGCGTGTGATCGTGCAAGTTGATGTTGTGGTTTATATTATCTCAAAAGAGGCGCGATATTCTTTTCGTGTGGCCTTCATTAAGAAAGCAAAATGTGAGGCAGTATAGACGATAAAATGAAGCCGATGGCCAAGGCAGCCTTTGACGCCATAAGAAGCGAAGGAATTTCTCCTTGTTGATACATTGCGCAAGTTGGCACCTAAAGTAGCTGTGCCTGAGGAAGTCATAAAGGCCTTAAGAACGGCACCCGTTCTCAGGTTCAGAACCAACGACGTAATTGTTGTTGACAGCAGGGTCGCCATGGGGCTTGCGCAATAGGGCGTTCGGGATTTTCAGTAGACGTGTTGGTTAAAGAAGATATCTTTCATGCAAAACAAGGTTTTGTTGCTGATGAGTATATACTTGTATGAAATTAGGAGCGAGACTCCCTCTCTTTCTATCTCTGTTGCCAGGCCAAACTTATATAACTGTAATCAGTGTTATCTGACTCCTCCATACGTTTTTTCTAAAGGTTTTTCCGCGGGAGGAGCTCCTTTGTTTATGATCGAGTTTCAACAACCTCGCGCGAATAAGACTAGACAATCTGACAATCGCGCGCTATTTTGAAGTCGTTTTGGACGATTCGAAAGCAAATAAAACTTAAAAATACATATTTGAAGTCTTCATTCGTTCAGGTTCAATCTACTAATAAACTAATCCAAATTTTTCCCGACCTCTTCGCAAAATTTTGACTATTATTTAGCTGAAACGTTATAAAGAAGGGTCTTCTAAATAAAGAAGGATCTTCTAAATTGTCCCACAAACTCGGGGGAAAAGGTACGTCGTTAAAGGGCAGTTTGAATATTATCACATATTTTATAACAGCTCTAAATTATCGCAATTTTATCGCATCTCTGAATATCATCGCCGTTTTTATAACAGCTCTGAATATTATCACAATTTTTATAACAGCTCTAAATATTATCAAAATTTTTATAACAGCTCTGAATATTATCACGATTTTATAACAGCTGTAAGTATCACCACCATATTTATAGCAGCGCTGAATATTATCACAATTTTATAACCGCTCTGAATCTTATCAATTTTATAACCGCTCTAAATATAATCAAAATTTTTACAACAGCTCAAAATATTATCACAACTTTTAAGAACGGCCGTTAATTGGGTGTAGCCTTAAACACCAAATACCAAACAACCTGGCTGATATAACATGAGCGCTTACAGTTTACTTTGGGCAATTTATCAAGCTAACCATTTTCTCCATGCCCTTGCTATCACGTGACGCGTTTCGCTCTATGTGGGGCTTGTCTCGAACACGACAGTAAGAAAAATATAAAATATGCAGGGCGGGTTCTTATAACGACAGTCTTAAATTTTTAGC
>QQSS02187166.1:0-13558 GCA_003687565.2 Craspedacusta sowerbii | reverse complement strand
GCCTGGTGTACTTCTTTGTAAAAGTTATAGATGGACTTAGGGTGGGCCCTTCTCTTCCGATTAGCTATGCTACGAAGGGCCCTCCCTCCTATTTAAGCACGACAGTTTAGTTATATGTGTTTATGCACGCTCTTGCTTAATGGGAAAATACATCTTGTTGTTGTTGATATGCTCTTCGCGTGTTTTACTAAATATGATCTGGTCATCAAAATAAACTTCTAGAAACTCCTTACACTCCTTAACACACTCATTAAGAGCGACAGCAAGTGAGAATGGTGCGCCTTGTAAACCATAGGGCATATAAACAAACTCATACTTTTCATCACCGAATACAAATGCGTTTTTTTCGACATCCTCCTCGCGTTGGTTAAGTCTATGGCATGTTGTACCGGTAGCTGAGGAACCACGTCTGGTGCTTGACTACCTTAAACTTGGTAATAATTCTTTAATGCATCATGCAAACAATTTTTCTCTAATGTAGAGCAATAACCTATGTCTAAATCTCCTACGCTAATCTCTGAAGCTCCATCAGCTATCAACGGAAATATGTGCACATTTCGCGTTCTATACACTCACGGGGTTGCTTCAAGAAGAAACTGGGTGCCATACGTCTTCGCAATCGATCGTAAGTTTGTGATCCGACCTTTCACCATCGTCAGCACCCCGTCCGGAATGATGATAGTTTTCGCAAGGTGAACAAAAGTCGTAGACGTCTGATTGGTTTCCTTGAAGCACTGAAGCACGATCGGAAGACGTTCATCACGGGGCATTAGGGTAAGCGTTATTTGGTCATTATCGGCCAAACAAGAACGGAACTTAGTTTCAGTCGACTTCCTGAGAATGTTGCATTCGATCGAGATTGAAACGAGTACCTGCTTTCCGGACTTCCCTTTGAATTTCATGTTGACGTAGATGAGGCCATCGAAGGTAAATTTGCTTCCCGTAACGCTTATTCCCTTTCTATCGCAAGACTGTAGTGGGGGTTTGAATTGCAAAGTGTTATAATCGCCCCTCATTAAAATACTGGATTGGGAACAGGAGTCATGGAGGAACTCTAATTTTCGAACTCCCAGTTCAATCGGAATCAGAAAACGATTAGCCATTAAAGCTTGTTCAGCGCTTTCCTGACACGATGTTGATGATGGGGGCTGATATTGGTTCTTTCTTTGACAGAAGCGAGCAATATGTCCCTTTTATTTGCAAACCTAGCAACTCTTGAGCTGGAAACAATCGAACCTTTGATGACCGGGACGATGACAATACTTGCACTGCAGGCTCTGGCGTGGCCTGCTGTCGGAGCGAACTTCACGATGTTGCCCCAACGCATCAACCTTCGTCATCAACGTTTCCATCATCGACTCAAGCTTGGTTGTTCGATAGTCTTGATCCGGATTACCTGGCGGTGTGGATCTCGCGAACTGAGAGACGCCCAACGGGTGGCCGGGCAATCAAGAAGCAGCGAGTTCAAGGATCATCTAGAGATTTTTTGCGCCTGCCAACTGCATTATTTGAGCTTGGCTTCTAACGTACTCGTCAAAATGCGACAACGTGTGTTCTATAGCGATCGCTTCCACTGCCTGCCCTGAAACCTGATATAACTCCTTGGTAATAGTTCTTAGCTCATTCGCAAAAAGATTAATGTTCGAGTCTTTGGTAAATCGTGTGTTCCGAAGCTTAGTTTCTAGAGATCTTCGGTATTCTGCACCAGCAAACTTGGCTTCGGCTCAGATAATAAAAACGAAGACAACACTGAAACCGCACTGGCCTCACAGCAACACAGCAACGTGTCCTTCGCTTCTGCGACTCCTAAAATACTGAGCTGCGCCTCGAAAATGCTAAGCCAGTTTTTAAACGATACCTCGTTATCTCTCCGAAACTTGTGAATCTTTGGAATCGAGGACATCTCAACCTCGACACTAACTTGCGGTGGAACCTCCAAATGTTATGCACGCGCGAGTTCTAAGTTATGTGTCGGCAGAAGAAGATACACCAGTTCTGACAACAGTAACTGTATTCTTCAACTAAATCTTATTACTCCTATAAACACACTTCTTCTGACATCCCTCTCTCAAAATCCCCTCTCTCTCTACTTCACCTATTTGCATACATATCTACGTCCAAACAACACCCATAGGTACAATGACTAATTACGTCATGTGACTAAGCAACAAATTTATAACGTCCCAACATAACACAAGCTTTACGCGCACAGACGGCTCAATGTTATCTCACAAACTACTCTCGCTAGATACAGACCTAACATGTAGCCTGAGGAAGTCAATAGTATTCGACTTGCATCTCAGGCCTGAGAACTTGATTTGCTAACAAACAGGTAAATTCAAATCGCTAATTGACTAAGAATTGACGCTGAAGATCTCCGATCCACCATCAGTTAATGCCTCTTTGTTACATGCTCGACGATCGCATCAGCGTACGATCTAACGTGAAATTTATGAGCATCAATAAACGAGCTGACTGACTTTTGAAGTGGAACACTCTCACTTGGCTTATGTATCTCATCGGAAAGTATAGTAGCCGGTGCATCTTCGGTCACCATTTTGGTGATCCCATCGCATCAATATGATGTATGGAAATATGTTTTTGCCTGCTAAAAGCAAAACTACACGAATACTACACGACTTGATGCTGAAATTATTGCAGGTCATTTATTGTATAGTCACTACCTTCCACAGCTTCTTGTTGCTGAATCCTATAAGTTGCCTGGCATTCCTAAAAGAATTAGTATCGGTAAGAGACATCTTACAAGTGCCCAGATTTCGATAATGAAGGACAAGCTTGGCAACATTAGCTGGAATAGAGTCTTCCAAACCCATGACGTTGATGAAGCATATGCTGCGTTCATTGATGAATTCTCATACTTATATGAGGAAATGTTCCCAACAACTCAAACTATTTTGAAAACAAAGACAGTACTAAATAAATGGATGAGTAAAAAACTAATAATAATGTCCCGCAGAAAGCAAAGGTTATATAATAGATTTGTCAAAGATAGAACATATGCAATTGAAAGTAGCTTGCAAGAATTGCAAGAACGAATTTGAAAAGGTAAAAGAAGCGAGCAAAAGGGTTTATTATGTCAAACTATTGGATCGTTGCCAAGCTGATATTATAAAGTCCTGGATATTAGTTTAAGGATATCATTGGCTATAAGAAAATTAAAGAAGATCCTTTATCTTCCTTCATTACAGTTTATGGGGTAAATATTTTCTGCAAAGCTAAAATGGCAAATGCTTTCAATTCCTATTTTGTAAATGTTGGCAAAAACCTGGCTAAGCAAATTCCTTCTAGCCTAAGGGGCTTTGAAGAATATATAAAACCAGCCCTATTCCAATGTAACACTGGACTTATAACATGCTCTTATGTCAAGCAAGCAATAACTGTTTAAAATCATTGAAATCCCTTGGACAAGATGACTTTGGTGTGGACGTCATCAAAATCTGGCGAGCTGCTCATTTCACTTTCCTATGTGTCTGCAGTATCAGTAGAGAAATGTGTCAGTCCAAAGGTTCTAAAAATAGACAAAGTAATCCCTATTTTTAAAGCAGACGAGGAGAATGAACTGAGTAACTATAGACCAATCTCGCTCCTGTCAGTATTCTCTAAAGTTTTAGAGGGCACAATTCACCACAAAGTTAACTTGTATTTGGAAAAGAATAACTTATTATATTCCGCTCAGTTTTTTTTGGACAACTGAGTTTGGTATCCTTGACTTACTGGAAAATGTGACAAAAGCCATGGATAACGAGCAATTTACAACAGTGGTTTTCTTAGACATATCAAAGGCATTTGACACTGTGGACCACAATATGCCATTGAAGAAATTGTCACTATATGGAGCCCCTAAAGAATTACTGGCATGGTTTTCAAGATATCTATCTGACAGAAGCCAGTACGTGCATCTATATTGCCAAGTGAATGTTGAGTCTCTCAACGCTCAATTCTAGGTCCTCTACGCTTTCTTGTCTATGTTAATGATCTAGCATGTTCAGTTCCTAAATTACAACAACAACAACAACAACAACAACAACAACAACAAGATATATTTTTCCCATTAAGCAATAGCATACATGAATGCATTCAAAAACACAATGTCAACGCTGAATGGGAGGTAAAGCTCTTCGTAGCATATCTAATCGGAAGAGAAGGGCCCACCCTAAGTCTGTCCACAACTTTCATAATGATTTACACCAGGCTTAGATGCTGCGAGTAAAGAAAACTAACACATGTACAAATAGTACCTGCATGACATAGCAAGAATGTGGGTCTTGCCAGCGCTTCATGACAGTCCGCGAATTTATTTTTGTATTTGAGCATATATATTCGTACTTAATTTATTTCTTTTTGATTTTTCCTTCCATTTCGTTTGACTATAGGCTCCACCTTAGGCAAATTTGTTGGAAACGTTCATTTGGTGCGTTTTCGAGGTCCCCTAGAGTCATTTCAGTACTTGGCTTGGAGGAGGGCTTAAGCGCCTCTTAAATAGTACTTTACTTATTTGTATATTTATTTTCAGATTAAGCATATTGTTGAACGATGTGGGGCCCGAGTATCTAAGCGATCCAATGCCGCTATTTTACAGTATGAACATTGTAAATGTAAATCCAACTTTCCACCATCCTTGTACCTTGTAGTCTTGAAACTTATACACCGAAAGAGGGGTTTTAAAGCAGAGGGAACGTCGTCAATCGTGCACGAATATACATCTGTGTAAGTCTACCAGATCTCGCAGCTTTAATATATCCATTCGCGCAAATAACGACGACGTCGGTTCGTGAAAATCGGAAAAGGTCATCACCCTGAATTTTACTGCAAGTCTGTGTTCCGTTTGCTTGTTTGATGGTTTAAATAGGACGACCTCGGTCTTTTTTGCATTTAAGGATAGGCAGTTGGCACGCCAATCAAAAACAATAGCGAGGTTCTTTTAAATCGAATTTCTGTTAACTTTAAGATGATGAACAACTGATTTTGAGAAGCATAGCCTGAAATCGTTTATAAAAATTAAAAAGAGTATTGGGGCAAGAACCGAGCCTTGTGGAACACCATAACTTATTTCGATGGTAGGAGAATTATGCTCGTCTACTGTTACGAATTTCTTTCGGGCTGTTAGGAAAGATTTAAACCTCATGAAAATTACCCCTGATGCCGTAGCTTTCCAGTTCATGCAGGATTTTGTAATCAATATAATAATCAATAAATATTCCACATTCGAACTTCCGTCATCACGAGCAGATTTAATTTGCTCAGTTGGCTGACTAGGGCGTGAGTTGTCAAATCCTTCTTGCGGAAACCGAATTAGTAATTATATAAAAGTTCCTGTTAGTTTACTGTGGATAGCTTTCTCAGACTTCGCTGATATTAGAAAGCAAGGAAATCGGGCTGTAGTTGTTACAAGAGCCAGCTAAGCCGCTTGTGTGTGTAGGGGTTATGTTTGCAATCTTAAATGTGCTGTTCACACTTGCATGCTGAGAATGCGAGGCTAGATTCAGAAGTCAGCCTCAGAAGCCACCATGCAAGTGTGAACACAGTTGAAACGAGCATCTGATACCAGCCGCAAGTTTAAAACATGTTCAAAACTTGCTTTCTTGATTCTGCAATCGGATTTTAATGAGGCTGTCCCAAATTGCATGCGAGGCTGGCTTCTGCGGCCAGCATGCAAGTGTGAACAGCACATAGGGCTGACGGGATGCATCCTTGTTTGAGCCGGCCAACTAGGAGAGCCTCCACTCGGCGGCCGGTGGGCAAGCTGGGCATGTGGCATTTTTTTTGGCTACCCTGTTTGGCGAATCTCCTAGTAAGACACTTCGTCGTCCGCTGGGAAGGTCTTCGCGAAGAGCGTCCTCCTGACAAAAGGGGACAGTGCGATTACAGTTTAAAAATTGTTGGAGCATCGATCAGTCGTCCGAGCCTCCCTTTGAGGGCACGTAACAAGCTCTTTAACTCCTTGGCAGGCTCAACCAACATCTGACAACTGGCCTCATTTGCTGTCACCGACGATCGATGGACTGCGCATCCGGGGAAACTCCTGGCTCTTCACAACGAACAACAACATCCTTGTTTAAAGGATTCATTTATTATATGCGCCAATCGGGAAGATATAGCATGCTGAGCAATCTTGAGTAAACGCGTAGGTTCGCTATTTGGTTCGTGAGCTTTGCAAGCGTGTTATAGGGTCCATAATGTTTATTACGTCGGTTACCTTGTCGGATAGAACGAAATTTAACGACTTAACATATCTATCGCCATGTAATAAACACGACTAGTCAGTTTTTCCAAGTTCTTCTAAAAATTCGTCATCTCTAAAATGCTTGTAGGAGCAACCGAATTTAACTGTATTCGCTTTCGCTTCTTTCTGACAGTAATCGGCGAACATTGAAAATTGTAGGAACTGATCGGATATTTGGCACGTCAAATTCGCGCTATAAGAGTCTTATCTTGTGTTACTGGTGAATATATTATCGATAAGTACTTGAGAGCGCAAGGTGACACGTGTTGGTTGCAGCACTTGTGGTTGTAAACAATTGCTAATCATATTACCGCAAAAATCGCAAGTATTCTCGCAGCTATCGTAATTTAAAATATTTATATTAAAGTCTCCCGTTAGAATATTGAGCTTGTTCTCCTGGCTAAACGCACTTACAGTTTTCAGCATGAAACACTGCATGAATTCATCCCCACTCATTCCTGGGTGGTCATAAATGCAGCAATGGACGATGTACTTTCTACCTTTTTGTTCGATTTCAATACAGACAGGCTCGACTTGGTTTGCAGACTGAAAACATAAGTCGATTCGGGTTGTTGCGTCCTTAGAGATAGAATTGTGACGTAGAAACCCACTCCTCCAGCATTTGTTTGCATTTTTACATCAATAAAAAAGCAGTCGTCCATTTTTATGGAACTTGTTATGGCATTTAATTCTTTGATGCGTGTTTCCGAAATTCCAATTACTTTAAATATATACTGGATAAGAGAGAGCAAAGCAGGCAGCTTGATGCGATGGGTGGACAACGATGCAACGTTTGTGTGCATCTGCCCAAGAGAAGCATGTTCGCTTACTTTCAGGTCATTTAATTCAGAAAGGTTGTAATACTTCGAGGTATTTTTCCTGTTTGATAGCTCATCAAATGTGGCAGATTGTCCTGGGATTTTTTCCACGAGACTTCGCACATTAAATGATCGGGTCGTCTCTATGTTCAAACTGTCCAAAATTCTATAAGAGGAATAAATTTAGAAGAAGTTTTTTTTAGATGTCATCAGACACTCCTCCCAATGGCATTGTATCTAAAAGACAGGTTGTGCCATGCCAATTACACTCCATACGTGATGCACCACTGCATTTAATATGAGAGTACTTTCCGCATTTTACACAGCGCATGATCTTAAGGTGATTAGGAATGAAGCGCTTGCATGACCCAAATTTGTCTATAGCTTTAAGTTTCATTGCACTGGTGTCCATTAAAGAAGTGCACGCTTGGAGCCAAAGATTCACAAAATAAAGCTAGCTAAAAAGAATTCTTACACACACACAAATGAATACATCAAATTCTTGGGTAACCATGGTATGGACGTTACTCGTTGTCTTCAAAAAGGTATACTCTAGCAAACGAATGGTAGAACGCCTTAAATTTTCCTTGCCAATGATAAGTTCCCATCTACAACAACGCACCTTTTCTTCACATACAACATTAGAGCGAGAACTACCAGCTTCCGCTAAGCGCTTAAGCAAGCAATTTTCGATACTTGACCAGAGCAAGCGTTCAAACAGTTTTTCACGAACAGTGTCGAGGTTTGCTTTATCGGCACTATGTCGAAGACGCTACAAAGGAACTCAGAACTGTGAGAGAGAGATAATTCATACTGCTACTTTAACTAGTTTTAACTTACCTACTACAAATATATTTACATGTGGTATTATACAGGTCAAGGAGGAAGTCGTTCTACAGCAACTGTCCAATGGAAGGAGCAGGGTGATTAGGGTTCAGGTCCATCCCTGCTCAGTTCCTCCTATTGAGCAAGCTTGAGTGTGTTTCTGTCCTCGACCCAGCTGGACTGGAGACCACGTTCGTCCTCCTCAATTTGAACTGTTTACTGGAGCCCAGGCGCTGGGGGCAGGGATGAGTACTCCAAGTGTATCATGGGTAATCCATGACACTCCGGGGCGCGCGCGGATGTCTGGACGGCGCGTCATACTGGTGCTCCAGTCGTCACTGCGCATTGTTCTGGTGAAGGAGTGTGCTTGTCGGGCTCGCACGTTGAAAGTTTAAGGGGATACAGCTCCGACATTGGGTGGTTGATTTCGTATTGTTGCTGATCGAATCAGGCCATCAATACCAGTTGTAACTTTGGTAAACTTTGCCAGTGGCAAGTGTATTCGCTTGTCCGTGTTCGAGTGTACCAGAACCAGGTCGCCAACCTTTATTGTGCTTGTCGTCACTGTACCACGATCGTCAAGCTGTTCTTGAAGCTCTTGTAGAAACGATAGGTAGTCGTCTTTCCAGCGTCATCAGAAATGTGAAAGTACTTTCCAGGTTAAGTAGGCGTGTACTAGCTTCTTGCGGTGACGGTGTGTAGGACCGGTCGTTAATCTCTTTCAGCTCCAGAACTCGTGTAGGTAGAGGCGTTAAGGCTCTGCCGTAAAGAAGGTGTGACGGTCTTAACGGCAGGGGTTCGTCGGGACCATAGGTAGGCGCTGTTAAAGGACTATCGTTGTTGACGGATTCTACTTCTACGACGAATGTGTGCAGTTCGCCAACGCCACGGTAGACTTTCCCAAGGCCGTACGCAAGGCGCTCTACCTAATACCGATTAGAAGTTCATAGAAGCCGCCAAACCAAGGTGCAGCCTTTGAAATGAACGACCACTTGATCTTGTGAGTCGCCAGAAACTGGGCGAACGGCTCGGCTTGCAGGATTCTCTGAACATTTTGGTTAGCAGAGACTAATGTCGAAGAATTATCGGAAATACTTTGCGATGGCAGCGATCGTCGGAAGGCAAAGCGTTTAAAGGCACGATCGAAATCGTCGGATGACATATCTGAAACGAGTTCTAAATGGAGATTGCGAGTTACCGCGCAAGTAAAAAGACAAATGTAACACTTGTTATTTCTCGACTGACCATGCGAGAAGTAGAGAGCGCCAGTGAAGTCTAAGCCCGTAACTGTAAACGAGGGCGCTTCTAGTAGTCTGCAAGCAGGCAGGGGCGGTTGCACTGGAGCGGCATAGGGTCTACCATTTATCTTTAGACAGGTCACACACTTCCGTAGAACTGACTTGACACGCTGCCAAAGTTTTGGGATCCAGTGGGTCTGGCGAAGATGTGTGACTGTTTCTGCGATGCCAGCATGTATCACCATTAAGTGCGCCTTTCTAATAAGTAGTGTAGTGAAGGAGTCCTGTGGGGGTAGAAGAATAGGACATTTTGTCAGGTAAGGCAACGATGGATTGTCCAATCGATGTTTCGTCCTAAGTACGCCGTGCTCATCTAAAAACAAACGAAGCTGTCTCACTACATTCCTAGCCTGTCCACTGACCTCTTGCGAAAGTACCTGCGTTGTATGTTGTTGACAATTGCAGTCTAGAGTCTGGTCGCTAGTCCAGTTCCTTGGTTCGGGAAAGGTTATGTAATCTCCGTTTGTGTCCCATTTAAGTCCAAGTGCATTCACGTTCGCATTGTTATCGCCATTGTCATCAGTCGTAATGAGGCTGCGAAGAGTAGCGTCAATGGTCGCCCATGAGCGTAATTTGAAACCAGAGTAGCGCATGATCGCATTGCCTTGGCGACAGAATTCTACGGCATTCTGGGAGGGTTCATTTGCAATTGTCAACATACAGATTCTTTTGAATGCATTCGGCTACTGGATTTTGATACCGAGAAAGATGTTTTCTGAGAACGGCATTCAAATCAAAAGGGGAGCTAGTGGAGCCGAAGAGAACTGATTTGAATCTGTATTTATCGAACTTGCTATGGGGATCATTTGCATCGCTTAGCCACAAAAACTTGGTTAAAGTTGCGATCATCGTGATGCAAGCGCACATTGGGGAAAGCCTTTTCTATATCGCTTGTGAATGCGATTGGATGCGCGCGGAAGCGGAGCAAAATTGCAACGTCGTTCGCTGATGCGCTGCCTGGCTCTAGGCAGTCGTTGAGGCTTGGAGCATTTCGTGAGTTGCAGCTGCAGTCGTGTAAGACCCTGATTGGAGTGGTTGGACTTTCTTTCTTAACGCTGTGGTGCGGGAGGTAGTGTCCTTCTTTTGTAGTGTCATCATTCACTTTCTCTATAAAGTCTTTGTGCATATGATCTTGTATTATGCCGTCGTAAAGTTGTAGGGTTTTGTTATCGAGGCGTCGTATCATAGCGCTTGTGCGGAAGCGATTGCGTAATTAATTGGCTAAGGCGCATGCTCTGCTTTCCAAGGGAGACTAGTAGTGTACTTCAGTCGCTATTTTGGTGAATTTTGTCGGCACAGTAGGCTTGCAAATCAAAAGTATCATCCTTGAGATTTTCACGAATGCCTACCGTCTTTAGATCCCAGTAGGTAGAACATAGACCATTAATGCCGTGTTTCCTATCTGCGAAGACTTTCAAGCATGTTGCAGTTAAACGTTTGTACTGTTTGGTTGTAGGGTGGAACAGTTTGCGGGGCCTGAGAGTACGGAACCGATTTTTGAGTCTACTGCGGTTGTTCCGTGTGCCCTTATCACCTTATTCTTCACGAAAAAAAAATTCGCGCCAACCAACATATCTATCTCTAGCTGGCCTAGGGCTGTGCGAGTTGCGAGGGGTAAGTCTGTTAGATACGTGTAGTGCTTGCGCACTTGCGGCACGTGGTTGTGAAGAGACGCTGCGATACTTGGCACAATTACTGCATCTAGCTTGACTTTGCCTTCGCGTGTGATAAGGTGTAAGGCAGCGACCGGATAGCTGCGCGGCTTGCTTGTGTTGTCGCCGAACGTAGACAAAGAAATGCTTTCCGTTGCGCATGCTGAAGTGTTTATTCGCAAGCACTGCGTGGCTGCTGCGGTAATGAAGGTACGCTGCGACCCTTCGTCCATCAAGATGTTCAGAGTTGTTTTAGTGCGTCCGTGTTGCACTTCTGCGGTTGCAGTTTTAAGCAGAACGGGGCTTTGCGCAGGCGTAAGTGCGACGTGCGTTGTTTGATTTGGGGCTAGCTTTAGGCTTTCAGTTGCGGGCTTTTGAGTGTGCTGCTGGCATATCGAAGTGTGATGCTTGCCTCAACAGTTGCGACAGTAAATTTCGAAGTACATGCCTTAACAGCGTACAAAGTGGAAAGGCAGTTGAAGAACCGTTTTGTGCTTTTTTTTTGTATATTCTTGCGTTGACTGATATTTGTTACTGCGGAGCAATAGGCGCTAGCGTGATCGCGATTGCAGTATACGCGGACGGGTTTGCGTTGACGTGGTCGTTCTTGCGCGCGGGACCATTGGCGGGTGTTTACCACGAAGCTTGCGGTGGCGTGCTTGTATGTTTGTGTTTCTATATATGATACGGGAGCCGCTATATTGCCACAGCATCTGGCATTTATTTCTTGGAGCAGAGCTTTTAATAGTTGCGATATGTCCCATGTCCTCGGTGTATTATCGCGGTACATTTGCGTTAGTACGGAATATGGCAGCTTTTGTTGCGCGATTGAAACTAGCATTGCACTGTTCATTGAGTTAAGATCGCCCAAGCTTTGGAGAGATCTGACAGAAGTTTTTATTTTATCGTGGAATTCGCGTAGACTTGCGGCTTCCTCGGAAGGTGGTGGCATGTTAAGTATGGCATTTATGTACGCAGTAACTAACATTTCGGGTTTGCCGTATCGGGTTCGTAGCAGTTCCATTGCTTGTCCGCAGTTTATATTTGAGATGGGGAGTCCATCAATTAACTGGGCGGCGTCACCAGATAAGTGGTAACTGAGATAATGAAACTTTTCAACGGGGGCGAGGCTAGGGTCACTGTTAACTGCTGCGTTAAACGTATCTTGGAATGCAATCCATTCCATTGGGTTACCGTCGAAAATTGGCAGTTGCAATTTCGGGAGATTGAATCGGTGTTTATCGTGCGTTGATGCTGCAGGAATAGCGCTTTGCGGAGCAGTTTGTGAAGATTCCAGCGAGGTAGGGGCAGTCAGCGGCGACAATGTGGCGACTTGACCGATGCCATTTTTCCCTGGTCCGATTTGGAGACGTTGAACGAAAGTTTTGTGGGAATTAAAAAACGAACAAGAGGTACATGAGACTTGTATGGCTCGGTGCGTCTAGAATTGAGGAAAGAAGGTTTTACCCTATTCTCTGTTTTATAAATATCCCAAACATTAATTGGCAAGCAAGCCAACCAAGAGCTTGCCTAAGCAAACCAACAGTTCAATGTAGCAGAGACGTAGTGCCTGGACGCCGGCGAGCACGGACGTGTCCTGGCGGCTTGGGTCAGGGTACTGCCAAGCGCAAGGATTTGCTTGTTTCAAAAGTTACATTCCTGGCTTTCAAAAAAGAATTGATGAATCTCAGATCGATATTTGACTTTGCGTTTAAAGGTAACTGCTCGCGGTTGTATCCAAAGCTCATTACAACGACACGCAATCCGCTCGAATTATGGAACCGCTTTTGAAAACATTTGCGTGCTCATATGCATCCGCTGCCGAACCTGCTTCGCAGGGTATATGCCAAGTTTTTGTGGCTATTTTGTTTAGCAAATCTCCATCGAAGACGCTACAAAGGAACTCAGAACTGTGAGAGGTAATTCTTACTGCTACTTTAACTAGTTTTACCTTACCTACTACAAATATATTTACATGTGGTATTTATAGAGGTCAAGGAGGAAGTCGTTCTATAGCAAATGTGCAATAGAAGGAGCAGGATGATTAAGGTTAAGGTCCATCCCCGCTCACTTTCTCCTCCTTGACCCAGCTTGAGTATATTTCTGCCCTCGACCCAGCTTGACTGGAGCCCAGGCGCTTCGATTTCCCTGCTGGGGGAAGGGATGCGTACTCCACGTGCATCATGGCCAATCCATGACAAACAGGGCCTCCCTGCTTATTCAAAGTAGTCGAGAGTAGTCACTAACGACAACCAAGACGCTACAATACAAACGCGGATGCACCTTCTCCCATCTCGAACGTGTTGAGTAAACGATCAAGAGAATTAAGGTCAAGGAGAACGTGAAGGCAGTAAAAACTCGAGGAGTTTCGAGGCATTTCGGCACTCTTCAGGGCAACTTTAGAAATGCAATAGACGGAAGATCACAGCTCGCCAAACTCTAAGACGTCCAGCCAAGCAAGTATGAAAGTACGCCTGAATGTATTTAAACTGATATCTCCACGTCAAATCACAATAGGACGACTATCGGTACATACAGCTTCACAAAAGCAAATTTATTTACTCATTTATAAACTGATCTTCATAATACGAACATACTTCCGAACATACATACGAACATACATACATGGAAACATAACACAGAAACATACATACATACATACATACATACGTACATACATACATACATACATACATACATACATACATACATACATACATA
>QQSS02187144.1:0-13561 GCA_003687565.2 Craspedacusta sowerbii | reverse complement strand
GTGTGTGTGTGTGTGTGTGTGTGTGTGTGTGTGTGTGTGTGTGTGTGTGTGTGTGAGAGTGTGTGTGTGTGTGTGTGAGTGTGTGTGTCAGTGTGTGTGCGCGTGTGTGCTTGTGTGTGCTATTTCTACCCCTTGCACTTGAACGCTTTGCTGCCGCCAGAATATGAGACTCTCGAGACCTCTCGAGAACGGAGTGATGTGCGAAGAGCATGTCGATCAGTTCTGTGCCAGAACGGCGTTTTATGACGGCAATTGGTAAGCAACCCTCTCTGCTTCTAGTTGCTACCAAATCGTGCGTCGATCATACGCCAGCGAGAGACTTCTGCCTTCTTCTTGCAAATGACGTGAAAAGAGGAATGCCACCACCTTCCCCATTGATAGAGGGTTACATTCAGAGCGAGCTCGTAGCAGTGGATGCACAGAATATAATGCATGTATAGCCCCTAGCGTGCTCGTGGTGCCACCAGCCGTTGGCTGGATCTCTTATCTGCACAGGACAGAGAGTACGCATTGTTCGTTGGAACTTGGAAGTAAAGCTAAATCCAGGGACACTCCAGGCGCAAACAGACCTTCACGTGAATAGCGAAAACATTTTGAAGCGCCCCTTTGGCTTCCGTTGAGCACTTAACTGCCATCAATAAGCGAAGGTAAACGACCTTGGCTGAACGGCTCAAACCTTCGCCATCCGGCATTGGCGGCAGGCCAAAGTAACCCTTACTCTGGATAAATGACTAGCCCAGGGCAAGCGCATGCTTAGATGGGAAGGGCGAAAGCATCCGCAACAAGATGCGCCACGTATCGTCGTGTGCATTCCAACGATTGACAATTGGTTAGGCGTGACTGAAGTCTCGGGACAGGTGCAAAACGCTGGTTAGCCTATTGTCGACGGCAACAAAGAGAATTTTGGTAGCCTTGTCGAACTCGGGATGACGTTGGGCATAATTTTGGGACACTAACGGGGTAGCGGTAAGAATAGTGACTGAAGAAGAAGACGAAGGCCAGCTCTTTGAGTCTGAAGTCTGAAAGTCATAAACTTTAGGGTCGATGCACATGGCGAAGGTTGGCTTCGCGTCCTTAACCTTCCGATGCAAGATTCTCCAACTATTAAGGCGCGTAAGAAGTCAGGCTTTTGCCATTGCTTATTGGAAAGTATCAGAGCCTGAATTAGTCTTGGTAGTCCGTAGTTTATCATTTTTGGCCGGAAGGTAGACGAAACCAACGGATATCGATCGCCCTTACTTTTGAAATAGTATGTACGAAACTATGGGTGCACTCGTCCTTGTAGAAGGAAACCGCTGCTTGGCAAGAGATAATTGAACAGTAAAAGCAACCAGGAACTATACTCACACATGGTCAGTTTGCTTCGCAGTCTAGGTGCCGAGAAATATGAAATTGTTCAGTTTATCGCACAAGTTGCATCCTAGGAGCTATAGGCAATCTACTTGACTGATTGGTCTATCGGAATATCAGACAGACTGATAACATGGAGTCCGATCGTTTGATGTAACTTGATGTTTGTAACGCTGCTCAATGTCTCAAACCTAAACCTTCAGACAGCACTTATAAATGTTCCCTTTACTTATTTATTCATTTTTCTTTTTTGCGAAGGAGACATACGATAATCGCATTTAGTGGAGTGGCTCGCCATGCTGCATACACATTTTACGATGGAAAACTATAAACTAAAAATAATAACCAAACGACCTTGCCAACGACATCATCGCCATGGTAAACGTGTATTTAAAGCACTTACAGACAGGTACAAAGTCACGGACGTTCAGCAGTAGAACACTTTTTCGTCGACTTCAACAGCGCAGACAGTTTGATCTACCGTATCCACTCAGATTCACGCATCGGGGATGGAAGAAGTCATTATGTCACAAAAAGCAGTTCGAAGCCGATGTTTTGACGTCAACAATAGGCATCAATAGCTCGCGTAGAGGATTTTTAGGACTTAAAGAAACTTTCGGCATACAAGTTTGCGAGTTAAGTTCGTGTTCATGTACTAAGAGAAGATAATCTGTCAAGTAGGACTTGTGATGAGAAGTTTAACACCCTTTAAGAACGGCTTCAACCCATAATTATGGTAGAAAAGCCTATTTGAAAGAGTAAAACCTTTTTTAATATCTGCGTAAGCCTTACCGAAGCTTGGGCCCAATCGATCCAAAGAGTCTTGTAGGCATTTGAAAGCAAGCTGGTCAAACGCATTCGTTGCTAAAAACTACTACGAAAATAAAAGCTAGTCCACAGAAAGACCTTTCCACCCGTAATTGTTCCTACATTTTTCACCCTTTAAATTTTGCAGTTGATGTTTTTTGTTGTTTTTGTTTATTGTTGCTGTCAGGAACAACAAAACAGATAATGAGATAAGTACGAAGCGCACTGCAACTTCTGAGCAGGAGACAATCTTAAACTGCCGCCTGCAGATTGCTTCTAGCGCGTGAAAGTGGGCGATCGTATAGTTCTGGGAAGCCTTAGTCCATGATGTCCAATGAATCTGCTACACTCATTTCGTGGACCACTATAGACAGGCATGAACAACTTGAAACCTTGGACAAACTTTCGTAAAAGCTCGGCGCTCATAAGGATGCTGAAGTATCGATATTGCTCGACTCTTAATTCAGATTTATAGCAGCAAAAGTAAAAGCAAGCACTTCAGTGAAATTGCGACGCTTGCTTACTATATCAGGATTTAGTTGTTTAGCTATGCCCGACAACTGTACACATGCTATCAAGGACCTTGCAGCCATTTTATGACAAGAGCGTTCTTCAAAAACAACAACAATTTCTTTAGATTTTTAAACAGATGGATCGTATCCATTTGAATCACGAAATGTATCATGAAGATCTATAGACTGCATTAATTGGAATAGAAGATATCCTCTGTAGCCGGGGCTACCATAATTTGAGGATACCACCTTACTCAGGTTAGCGTAATATGAATATGTTGTAATTCAAATCAAAGTGCAAAAAAGTGCAGAAATTCATGTACATAATATAAGAAAAATAAAATGCTCCAAAAGACAAATTAGGACAAGGACTTAGGCTTAAGGACCTGTAGTAGTTTGAAGACGATGTTCATTTTATTATCCTCCTAGCTGTCATCTTCAAATGCTAGAAACTGGAGAAGCAACACACATTTCAGCCACATGCACACATCGACAAAGCACTTGTGCGTGAATATGGGAGAGTGAGTGTTGCTCGCGAATGCCTTGCTGATCATGCATGTAGTTGTTCGTGTGCTTTTGACGACGAAGAAATGATCATTTTAAGGAAGGATTAGAGACGTCTCATTGTCTGCTCTTTCAGAATGGAAGAGCTTCCAAGTCCTTATTCTTCAATTTAAAATGGTGTTTGCTGTGTCCAAGGACGGATTGGTTTAACGGTAACCGTACCCATACTGTAAAACTCGTAAAACTACCGTTTAAACCTCAACCATGATTGGGCCAAATCTCACGCCATGCGGTGGAGTTCAGTATGGCGGCTGCACGTTAGCCTGATTTGATTCATTCATTGTCGCCGTGTAATTTAAAAATTAATATAAAACGCTATTTGCCATAGAGATTCCCTTTTTCTAGTGGTTTTTAGGTTAAGGGTTAAGGGTAAAGGTTAGGATAAAGGCTAAAGTTAGGGTTTTTTTTGCTGTTAGATATACCAAACAAACAACAAGATCATGCTAATATTCAAATTGGTGGTATTACAAGTAACTTTCTTATTACGCTATCATATACCTGATGAAAATGTTCAGAGTTTTTTTATGGGTAAGGGGGATCAAATTTGTCGAGCTGTTTTAGAAAAATTGAAATATCTCGCAAGTCATCTTAGGCAGAAATCGCTGTTAAATGCTCCTGAACCTCCACAATGTCTTATGAAGAATCAGCCTACCAAGGAAGGCTGGATGGCAATTAGTATTTAGAAAATTCATTATATATATATATATATATATATATATATATATATATATATATATATTCATGTGTGTCATCATGAAATATATTAACATCAAAGAGAATCCTCTCGAGCTTTCGACAAAATCTATTGTCATTTGATTAAAGTTGTGTCTCTTATGTTTTCTGTTTGTTCATAGCCTGAAGATGACAATAGAGTTTGTCGAAAGCTCGCAAAAAATATATATATATATATATATATACCTGACTTCTCAGAAATGTAAGGACATGATTTGCTCGTTCAGTTAGTTCAGGATCACGTTTTACGAATTCTTTCAAATCAGGCTGGTCAGCCGCTTCCGTTCTGACACCCCACCCCATCCTCCCCCGAAAAAAAAGCTTTCCTCCACGCAGGCCAGCCCTGAATTTATGACTAAATCTGTAAATTACTTCCGGGCTTTGCAATGCCAGCTTTCATCTGAGCTGAAGCAGTATTCGATAGCGTCTCGACTGTGCAACCATCGCATCAGCATCTGCCCTCCCCCTCCTCCAAGGTCTTTATCCCTTCCATGCCTCCATTTTAACCAAATTAATATCTTAACGTTGCCGACCCGTGCAAGAAATCTTGTATGAATTCTAATAGTCATGGAGCTTATCAATTTATTCTTTGGTATTCCTGTAGGTAAGCCGACATTTACAACTCATAGGCTCCAATCTTACCGTAGTCTACTTCTGTTAGCCGGATCAGAAGTTTGCGAATCCATGTTTAGCATTACATAACACCCTGCCATACATTCAGCAGCAGTGCTGTCTGCAATAGCGTATGCTACATGATATACAACTAGTATATGCAGCGTGTAGCTTTGCTGAGCTGCTAATAAATGAGTTTATAAAAGTTTATAGAAATCGTGTAAGAGATAGCAGCAAATATTGTGGTCGACACGATTGTCATCAATACGTGTGTTGTGGATTGATGCATGATGGAATAGCATGTCCTCTTTGCTCGACATGAGACTTGAACGTCAAGCAGTCATGACTCTGGATTTCAATATTGTAAGCTATCTATTCTGCTAAAAACGATATACATGATAGTCTGTGGAAAAAAAAATCCTTAATGTACTCATTTAGAAAAGCAATGACTTGATTATATTAATTGAAGTAACTTCGATGCTACCTATGTGGTGCTTGATATGATATTTTCCAGGAATATCTAAGGCTTTACATGCCTACAACAACATGCAATTCTTGAAAACTAAACAGACTTTGCTTGTGGTTGTACTTACTAATTGCATATTTCCTTCGACCGCTTTTATCGACAAATCTGAATTTTCCGTCTATCTTTTGAAACCATGAGTGTTGAGGCTGAGCTAGGCTGGAGTGGCTAGCCACATGCTGGGATTTTATTTTTATTTATTTATTGCAAATCCGCCCCAATCTGCATAGCTTGTTTCGACTCGATCGCTGAGGTTCATGCTGTTAAGTGACGTCAGCCTCGATGTGAAAAAAAAACTGGTTTCCGACATAATAATAAACATGTGTCTTTGTTTTGCATTTGCACTGCGGGAGGTTTATCTTGATAGTACTCAGTGCATTTACTTTGTGCATGTGTTGATTAATTCAATTATTTCTTGACTTCACTATAAAGGGGAATGTAAACTTGTAAAAAGAATTAGAGAGAACACAAACCATCGCAGCATTCACTAGTATCTCATCGGAACAAAGGGTTGGCGCTTTCGCCATTCAGGAAATGGCGGAGCTCGTTGTTTTCATGCTGCATTCGTTTTTATTATGCTATAATCTTCGTGCTTATAGTCTGGCAAAACCGTTGAAGTCGATCGGAAAGCCTTTATTTGTTTGTGTTTGTTTGTTTATATGTTGTTTTCTCTCCATCGTTCTATCAGCTATGAAAAGCTGAATCGTGCATACGAGAAATATCAAGGTAGGTCGCTTGTATATGTGAAATGACAGCTGGCGGAAAGGTTCTTGCTTCACTGCTGTGATAGAAGAAGCGGACATCATTAAATAACAATGGAGCTTACTGAAAGATGTAAAATTATTACATGGAAAACACGACTCAAGCAATAAATGTGGTGTAAAGCGTTGAAGAAATACATGAACTGGTTGCATGTTGATCGGTAACGGAAAGCATTATTCTATACTCCACCATGTCTTGTTATTTCAAGACAGTCGATGTCAATAATAACAAATTAATAAACAAGTTAAAGATATTAGTTAAGTTCGCCTACAATGTCTTTTCGCGCTTCCAACACATATCAAAATCAGTGAGCAGAATGTCTGAACCTTAATTTACGCTATACTTATTTAATTTAATTACATCTTTCAAATCTATCACATTTATTAATATCTTATTTTAAAATTATATTCAAATATGCTCATTATAGTTTGATGGTCAGATGATTACCTATAGGTAGATAAGTTTAAGATTTTCCTATTCGATAGCGCATCGCTTCTTACCCCCGGCTGTAAGCCAGTATGAGCGTGATCAAAAATAGACGAAGAATGATCTGAATATAAAATGCTCAATGCATCCAAGTACATAATCACTCCTCCGCAAGTGTTTCCTTACCTGCCAGGCTTTTCCTTGACTAAGTGCACGTCAAGCGTGCTCTGAAGACCTGCATGTTCCTTCAATACTTCAATTTATTGCAGCTATCTCAAGCCTTCTAGATGTAATAACGAGTAATGGAACGAGCTCCTATTTCGTGTGCCTTCAACTTGCCATTGGCGCGTTGGGAAGGGCTTGGTTTTTCTATTTAGCGAAGCCAATAGCAAAGACTCCTCTCCAGCAGGATTTGGCATCATCATTCGTCATAGACTAGTTCATTCTTGAGCCATCTTTGACACAGCTCTCCACTATTACCTTAAACGAGTCCATGCATCCTAGACGCTAGAAATATGATACGTAACCGGACCACATGCGTCATTGTTCGAGTGGCTGAGGTCGCTTAAGAGGATAAAAGATTGCAAAACACCTGCACTTGATTCTCACGTCAACCACATCCGGGAGCTAATTTCATGGAATAGTGATAAGGACTGCATATAGACATTTGTATACACACATACACACATATACACATAACTGCATATAGACATTTGTGACAAGACCGTAGATATGATCTGGAAATTGACCGTCTTGCACTTAAAAAGCCAAAGCAGCGCATATACGTAAAGTTGTAAGCCAAAAACTGTTTTCTCTCCCTACGGTCTCTGAGACAATTCAGTATCGGCTCATGCAATATATACTTGATCATAATTATAGGCCATGCAGCCATACTATCAACTAGTATCCGATAAAATCTTGTACCCGATGAAAGTTTAATGACAGGACACTTCCCCACTGTGTTGAACATGATGCAATCACATTTGGCTTTTAAGTGGCCTCCTTCGATATTGGGAGATCTTTCTCTCAGTTAAGAATATGTAACGCTACCTCATGGAGCACTTTGCGTCGGGTAACTTAAATGTACACGGGTGTGCGAACGAGGAATAGATCTGATGGATTCATTGACAAAGATACAAACCAGAACTTATGCGAGCTTGGGGGTACTTTGTATCAATTACGTGGTGATGAACTAAGCAGAATTTCGTGGTATGGACATAGTGGGAGGACAGCAATCATTAATCGCGACATCGTATCGTAAACAAGTTCACATTAGGGACTAGGAGCTTTTCAGCTATTGACAAATGCTACTTCTCGGTAGTTGAAATTCCTGACTTGGCTGCGACAATATATTATTTTAAGGCGGGCTTCTCTGTAGCTGGATTTTGATTTGCTTAGCTCTCAAAACGAGCACTCCGTTGGTCGTCAACTTCAGCTGTCTTTATTTTCGTTGGTGTACAGAATTGTATTATACGCTATTATACGCTATATCGTCGATGCTGTAAATCTCCAAACGCGTATTAAAAACAAGATTTTGTTAAGAACAACACAGACTCCTAAGACTCTTTCGCGCAGCTACATGTTACTTTCCAAGTCACAGTTACGGTTAGCAAGTATTTTTGTTTAAAGTGATATATTTATATTTTGAGTACTCAGCTTATAAACGACTAACATACTTCACATGAAGTGTGAGGGGGGTGGGTTCACTACTGATAAGCTCATGCTATGAGGAGCCCTCCTTCCCATTTAGACAAACAGCTTATAAATTCGTTTCTAATTATTTTTGGAGTTCTGATTGAGTAAAATAAACGCTTGTTCTTGTTCTTCTTGGGGGTCGGTAGGCCAAGGGCGACTGGCCTTCCGAAAAGCTGGCATTCGCCGCAAAGGATCGTCCATAAAGGACGGCCACCGCTGGGTCGGGGGAAGGGGTCATGCCAAAAGTGGACAAGCGAGGCTGGCAAGTGTCCGAGGGTAAATCCACTTCACAAAGCTTTACTCACGTTTCTGGACTCAATATGGCGTTACTTTCTTCAATTAACAGCGAATTTATTCTCGTTCACTCGCGCATCAATACTAAGCCTAAGGCTAAGCATGAGACTAACACAGCCAAAGGAGGCGAAACAGGGTAGAGCAGCTATGCAAAGGCTCGCCTCGAAACTATTCCATTATGATCTAAATTCAAGTGCCTCACCTGATCAGTGAAAATAGCAGTTACCTTACCTACCTACAACATTAGGGTGATTTAAATTACCACTCCAAGAATCTCAAAGCTCAACAGGGCAAGGCGTGTGACGTAACTAACGTCGTCGTGAGTCATATTCCAGTCAGAAACGATGGGGGAGGGGGAGGGAGCGAATGGTCTGCCAAATATCGCGGTCGTGCTAACTCAAACAAGATCTGCTTGGTCGGAATTTACCCGCCCACTTAAGCCACCCAAACAAAGCAACGTTCCTACATCCCGCGGTGCGAGATGTCAGGTCGTTTGATCAATGTTAGACGTACGCATACATGGCTAGGAATAACGTCATCATCCGACACGAAACGCTCACTTGGCCTCGAACGGCATACAAGCAGCTTGTTTCAAGAAGATCAAACATCACATTATTTCAGTACAAAGCATTAAAGGCACAGGTGTCGTCAAGAAAGAACCATTATCGACCAGGTTGGAGAGCTGTGGTGTCTCAACTTTGGGCACTCGTATTCGTCAAGTGCAAACTTATTTACGAAGATGATAGCAGCGGTGACAGTTCACTCTTTGCATAGACGAGAGCAACCAACCAATACAAGTCGGCAAACAAGAAAAAAAAATCAAATATCGCTGCAACAGCCCGGTTAAACATTTTCACAGCACATTAGCCCCGATCTAAAATTAAATTCATTTGTTTTTCCACTACGTCCCACCATTATGACCGTACGGCGCAGTGCCTTTAGGGCATTTGCCAACCCTGTCCTGCCACAATTGCAGGGATCGTCGACACAAACTCGCCCATAGGGCAGACCAACGACGAGCAACGATGAACATGGTTGCACCCAGCGATCAAGGAACAGCGTCAAGTGAACCAAATCAACGCGGACAAATCCGAATCAGATAATCAGATCAACGATCGAATACCGCAGATGGCACCTCAGACTCATATCAGATTGCCATCTAGTTTCAATGCCATAATAGGCAAAGATGGCACACGTTTAATTAGGCTAGAAAAACGGACGAACAGCCAGATGCGAACACCACCCGGCTATGGCGGTGCTGGTGAATTCAAATCGACCTAATCGATAACGCCCAGCTATAGGAAAACAACAACACACGATTGGTTTGAACACCGCCAGAAGGGCACATGTCCATGAATGACCACGTATTGAGCGACCAAGACTTAAAACGATCTTCCAAAGGATTCTTAACCTATATATTGCATTACTTGTCGGCCGTCTCAAGCACCCCGAGGCGCAGACCAAAGGACAATAGGAGAGCGCGCGGCAAAAACAAGCCCCACCCTGAGGCTCCTGTGGATTTCTCGTGTTTTGAGGCCTCCTTTTACAAACAGCGACCCATGAGCTATGTCAGCATCGTGCACGAAGAACATCTTCCTGCAAAAACTGAAATCAAACATTTCATCTAACTTAATGACCACCACTACACGTCAAGACAAAACCAAAGCAACTCTCTTTTTGGAAAACAGCTACTCAAGCATGGTCTCTAGACGCAAAACGGAGATTCAAGCAAGAGATGAAGTTTAAGATCCAACTTTGGTAGCTTCAAAAAACCTATGTATTCTGTACGGGGCTAGAACGCCAAAGCAGCTGAGTGTTTAACAAACAGGCAAGCACTATGTACTTATAAGCTGTGACCACAAATGGTCACAAATGGTTACAAATGCTTAGGTGGTTGATAGCGCCAGTCAAAACAAGGGAAAAGCATCCAGTTTGTTGTAGATATTACATTCTACAAAACCATACTGAGTAGCACAATAAGCAGAAAACAGCACTATCATAGGCAGCAAAACAACCTCTCCACCAAATTCTAACTTCCACCACATGGAGCAATTAAGCATTGCCTTATGCAGTCCATGGAAATGTGGCACACAGTTCTTCCCGTTCACGAGGAAATGAAATCAAGGAACATCCACTAAAATTTGAGATCACATAACTCCGTTGTTAAGTCATCAACAAAAAATAAATAAACAGAGCAGAAAGAAACATCAAACACAGAGCAGAAATGCACAAATATCACATACGGGTGCACACAAATTATAACAAAAAGGAGGAAAGTAGATCATTCTGTTATTGCAAGCTCCACCAATCGATACTCCAAACACTCTACTACTAAACAATAGCAAAGCGATGCAGCAGTAGAAAAAACGAAAACAGACTACAATCAAACATCTTTCTGCAGTGCTGAGATGCAAACGATTAAGAAACATCAAGCTCCAGATTTAACATTGAATTGATAAAACTTTTGTGCAAAACAATCAACTTACAGAACAAGCCTCTGTGAAACATTTGGAAGAAAGCACTCCTTAAGACTCTGTGAAACATTTGGAAGGCAAAAACACCACATGACGATTTTTTGAAGTTCTATTAAAAAATCCCAACCTTCATAGTGACCGTTCACAACCCTCAAAATAAAACTACACAGCAATCATGACATGCAATAACTCCAATCTCCCCAAGCCTGCGCACGTTTAGCCCAGCCCTTGACTAAAAAGTACACTACAAACTTCCCCAACAAAGTTTCCCGTATGAGATGACCCAGCAAATTATCCCTTGCTCCCATAAAAAGTACCGATTTGATTAAACAAAACTGCACGATAACCAACAGATGCATCCTTAAAGATAACAACCAACACACATACAAACAGGGTTGAGGGACCGTAAACAACAATCAACATAGCTCATTACTGCCAGCATCACAGGCTTTGCCAGTAGACAATGCACGAGTCTAAACCTTGCTAGAGTTGTAATTACCATTTCACATGTTCTGCAAGCCACACGCTTGATTCGAAGAAACCTATCATCGGGCAACACCACCAAACGAAACACCACTACCGAAGTAACAGAAAGAGGGTAGGATTGAACTCCTTGAAGTCTGCAAGAATATGACCAGGGTACTTCTACGGATATGGATCTCTAGAGAAGTTAAGCCAAGTGACGGAAGCGCCTTCCCAAACGGACAGTGCATGAACTAGGGTTAGTATTTACACACAATAAAAAATAAACAAGCAAACTAAAGACAAAATCTAGTCATCGCCATCGGATCCAACATCATTCATTGCTTCGAATTCCTCCTCGATCTTTTTGATCTTGTCGTTCCACGCGTCGATCTCGAGGTTGGTTGCATCGATTTGCGTTCGTAGGACGTTGCAACTGCGCTCAGCAGCTTCGCGGCGAACCTCAGCTTCTTTGAGTTGACCTTGAAGGAACGACATCTTTTCTTCGTTCAAGGTTTCCCGTTCCTGAGACTCACCTTCTTTCTGCTCCAGTTCTTTCAAGTTATGGTTTGCGGACTCAATTGTGTCTTGCAGCACTTCAACGCGCTTCTCCATAGCATCGGCACTATCCCGAGTTTTGTCGAGATCTCTTTTAACTACGACCAACTTTCGCTCCGCTTCTCTTAACTTGGTTTCGTTTTCTTCCAGTTCGCGCTTAGCCGTCTTCGTTGACTCTTCTAAGTCTTGAAGCTTTTCGTCTCCTTCAGCCTCGCTCTCTTCAAGCATACGCCGGGCATCTTCGATTGAAAGAGATTCACTCTCGACGCCTTCCAATTCTCTCTCGCACTTTTCACATCTGTGCTTTGCATCCTCCAAATCCTTTGTAAGCATTTTAATTCTTCGCTCGTTGCTAGCCTTTTCACTTTCGGCTTTCTCTAGCCGAGCATTAGCCTCGACCATAGCAGCCTTAGCATCAGCCTTGCGAGCATCCGCCTCATCAATCTGAGTATTTATACTAGCCAACTTGGCTTTCAGCTGAGCAAGTTTACCACCGCCAGATGCATCCATTTTAGAAACAATATTTTAAACCCAACAACACTAAAAGCAGCGCTTTACCTGGTAGATAGCGGCACAGATGTGCTTCCGATCCTTCGCCAAAAAAGATGGCTGTGCACCGACGCCTGAGAGCTACGCTGTGGCTAGAACGAACCGATCGGTTTCCGTACCCTATATCAGTATTGTTTCTGAGGGTGTGTTACAAAAGGATGGCCAAGGTAGAAAACAATCAAATTGCTCACGTGACGGGGCGCGATGAATGCAGTCTTAAGATGATCACAATAGTCACCATCCCCTTCTCCATTTAAAACCCATATTTGGCTCAAATAAGGACGGCCACAGTTCGCAGTAGCAATTAGAAGTCCGCTTCCAGAGCCACGGAATAACCTTAAAACGCATAACCACAGGTCACCGCGGAGAAGCTGAAAGACATTTGCCTAGGGCAGTAGCAGTTTGCAAAAGGACGGTTGGTTGGTTGTGAAGAGCCAGGAGTTTCCCCGGGCGCATTGTATTGCAAATTAGACCAGTCGTTGGATGTTAGTTGAGCCTCTCAACAATTACAAAAAGATTATTTGGAGTCCATCTCGCTTCCCACACAAAGCAACAATCTGAAGGACTTCATAACAAACAGCAAACGCTTAAGAAAACATGGGCAACAATCAGGCGGATGTGTGTGTAAGTGTGTGGGTCTGTGTGGACTTGCGACGCAGAAAGCGAAATTTTATGTTACCAGCTATTGGAAAGAATGTGTAAATATTTATTTATTCATATTTATTTATTCACCTACTCTCATTTTGAATGAATTTCACTGATATCAGGCAATGATATACCAAGCTAGCGAAAAATTCAAATGCCATCTAATATGTCTAGGCGTACTTATGCATAGACTTAACTTGAACATTTCTTATCTTGGGGCCACTCTGTCATGGAGGTGCGCTCCTGTTGCTTGTGGCCAGCCCCTACTTCAGTAACGAAAACAAATTTCTGTGCCTGCTAGCTAGCAAGACATATTAGCTTGCCCCTCTGGCTTCCACTATAGAGGACCACCTATTCCTATGCAAATTTCTTAACGAGAACAACAAGTTAAAACAACCATGGAGCTGGGGAATGGAGAAAAGGGTGCAATTTCATAAAACGGTCGACTCAAATGTACGAATTTAAGTGACATGAGTGTGGTATTCCTTACCCTTTGCAACATCACCTATAATTTACATAATAATATATAATATAATATAATATAATATAATATAATATAATATAATATAATATAATATAATATAATATAATATAAT
>QQSS02187133.1:0-13561 GCA_003687565.2 Craspedacusta sowerbii | reverse complement strand
TAAATAAATAAATAAATAAATAAATAAATAAATAAATAAATAAATAAATAAATAAATAAATAACATGCGAGCCAAAGTTTCTCTATCAGTAACGAATGCAGAACGGTCGCCATCTTTTAAGCCTAACTGGCGCGAGATTACGTCACATCAGACCAATCGCAATGAACCGCTTATTGAGGAGCAAAAGGTAGACTTATGCCCTCCTACGGACGATCGTCCCAGCCAAGGGACACGTCAGAGACCTTTGTTTGGAGTCTTAACTGGCCAAGCACGTGCTTAGAGTCCCATTAAGAACTTGAAACCCCTGGAGACCTCGAGTGCACCGTCTCATGAGAACATAAGCTCTCAAGTGAGAAGTTGCACGAGATCGTCACAGTTTCAGCAGCCTGCACCCAAATCACAAAGAATGAATCTGCTAAAGAATTGGGATAGGGGTTAGAAGGTGGGTGACTTATTGACCCATGATGCAACTGCATTTATTGAGCGCATCGCAAGCAGCGAACTTATTCGACGAAACCAAAGCTGAGACCAACTCGCGCAAAGACAAGATGCCATCATCGTTCAGCGTCTTACGGAGGCAATTGAGATGGGCATGGAACATGTAGACACGATTTCGAAGCAAAAACCGATCAGAGAGCACGCTCTGTACAAACCGCCCAGCTAACCTCGGGAAAACCAAAGCATCGAAGTTTAACAGACTGCTGTCCTGAATACAGCGCGGATTCCATGAACCCGTCATGTGTGCTTCACTGTGCCAGCGATCGCAAAAGCGGCGCATAACCGAGACACGTAGCGAAAATCTGTTCTCGCCTGCACAAGCTACACATATGATGTATACTGCCAACAACAACAACAACAACAACAACAACAAGAATTTATTTACCCAATTAGAACTACTAAGAAACGTATAAACACAGATTTACAGAATGATTGTCGAAATGGGAAGGAAGGCTCTTCATAGCATGAGCTAATCGGAAGTGAAGAGACACCTCATACTTCGTGTGACGTACGTATAGTCATTTATAAGCTAGGTAGACTAAATATAAATATATTGCTACAAAAAGGTTCGTACATAAATGCCAATGTGGGTCAAGCAGACGCTAGGTTTTTATTAAAAGTTTATGATTAATTAATAGGCCTTATGTCAGTAAAACAAAGACACGCCCAGCTAATATGTAGCAAGATACAATGCCTTAAGTTGTCGTTGGAACTGCAACTTGCTGACATTCAAATTAATTTGAGCATCGACGATATGCTCTAGGATATTTGGACCAGCAAATCTCAGAGATCGCTCGCCATACATAATTGTGGGGATCTTGGGAATGCAAAGCTTTTCGTGCAGTTCTGCTCTTGTTCTTTTGAAAAGCACTTTTGATGATGATGATGATGATGATGATGATGATGCATTGCAATCAGTAGTTGTACCAGCAATGATTCCTCAAACCAGCAGTGGTGGACTACGTAACTGCAAAGTATAGGAAACTTAAAGTTTCAGACATGCTTGGTGAGATTCATTATCGACCCATCTTCCAGCCTGCAAAATCTTGTAAAGCTTTTCCCCCCACGTTTTGACGTAGTCGGATTTTCTTTGCTAGAATGTCGCGTTATTATTTCGCGCGAATGCTTTAGTGCGTTCCGTTCAAAATGAAATTTGAACCAAAGGGTCAGTGTCTTTGTAAACATACGACAAGCCGTAGCCACCTGTGGAAACCACCTGTGAATATCTTAGTTCCCCGCGACATCAGAGTTTTCCAAACAGACGTTAGCAGCTTCTAATTTTGTGCCGTAAATCAGACGTCTTCGACATTTCTTTATCTCTGACTCATTAAAACTGTATAAATGTTATTTCCTGACAACACTATTTAGACAGCGTTAAATCTAAGCTGTCCTGATTATGGCAATGAATAGCGATCGAAGCAAAACTCCAAAGCTTGCTTATAGTGGCAGTTCTTTTAGCTTCTTAACTTTTATGTAGCCGTTCTTTACTACGTGTGCACTATATTGTTCCGAACATGTCATGAGTCGTAGGCCAAAAAGGTTTAAATATTTCATGTGCGACACCAAGATTTACCTTATCCAAGCTACGAAAACCAAATGCGCTTAACTCCCTTGAGGATTTCGAAGCGCCCGATAACGCTAGGCGGCATGTTTATCGAAACGAATCGAAGGTTGCTGAGGTTTAGGTTGAACAGTAAGGTTTTAAATATTTTATAGCCACAGATCATATCTTTATCCATCTTATCCCTTGGAACCGCCTAGGTACATCCTTGACACTTTGCATCCTTTGTAACAAGCCTTTAGTCTGTCAAACATGGCTTTGTGGTAAAGTAACAATGTCAAACTTGATTCGTAAGACCATAGTTTACCAACTATTTTCCCACCCCTTCTGTGTTATGGGTTGTTTTAACAGATGCTTTCTATTTTCTGCTTGGTTCAGATTTCAGGACTGCTAAACAATTGATTTTTAGTTGCTTAAATTGTTTGTACTTTTTACGGAGCAACAGGATTGAAAAAAGTATGCTTCTGCTCCAACCAACCGCGCGCCTTGAAAATCCATTGGTTGATTTCATGACAGCCATCCAATCACGGAAGAGCACGCACCAAATCGAACTCTCGATAAGTCAAGGCAAAACATGCAGGCCATACAAAGGAAAAATATCGCGCAAAGAAAAAAAAACTGTTTAGCAGGCATTTTTCATAAGCAATATGCTTTGGCTGTGCACGTGAAAGCCATACTAATTTCAAACACTCCAGCAAGCCATTATGTATAAGGACCTTTTATTCCCGGATTACCGACCGCCTGCATTCTACTTGACTAATGTCGCCTTCTTCGAATCGTTCGCAACGTTCGAACTTAAACATTTGAAGACATCTGACCACGTCTTTTGTGGTTTCTTGACTTTAACTTACTGCAACATCGCGTGTTTAAAAGAATCAGAGGAAACTTATCATCTTCTCTCTTATGAAAAATGCAATCGTGCCTATTCATGTCTATACAACAGCAACAATAACAGGGACAACAACAGTCGAATAACAACAACAACATAAGCAGCATTAAGGAAGCTGCAGCTGTGTTGCTGTAACAAGGGCAAAAGGATGCAGCCGTCGATTAAAACAGTAGCTGCTAGGGTAGCAGACTCCACGAAAACCATTGACAAATCATTAATACAAGAACGAACAAAAAGACAAAAGCAATGTATTTCAATCTCGACAGGGAAGGCATCGGAGACAGCTTCCATTGCATGAAAAGAAGTAACCACTATTCGGAAACGAACAGCAACGAAAAAACAGCAGCAAAACGTTTCCGAAACCTTGCGTCCAAAACAACAGCATAAGCAACAGTAGAAGGAGTATTAAGTGCAGCAATACACAGCTGGCTTTTCATATAAGAGTGGGTGTCTAAAGCGTACTCTAGTACTATAGTAATAGTATAGTAATACTATAAGTAGAGTGTTTTAAGCAGAAAAGTAGCTTTAGATTTCTATTTAAAAATCTTTAGCTTGGATGATCAAACATTAGTGCTTGAACTGTGGAATTATTGAAAGAAGACTCTTATAATGAAATGATGCATAGTGCAATAGGGATCGAACGTTGCGACAAATAAGGGCTGTGGGCTTTCTTCAGGCATAAGCTGGCGCACAATTAACATTCGCGCAAGGCTAAAATGCAGTCTTAAAGTAGTTGCAATGCGACTGAAGACGTTGCGCGTTAATGAATAACAACGGCCGTGATTCTCTTTAATTCTAATACTGTTTTACATAATCGCTTGCATATTTGCTGTGTTTACACAAAGCCAACTTTAATTTGGTCATCGCAGCACACCATCCTTCGGTTTTCGATTCAACGCTCCGAGAGGCTTCTTCTCTGCCTGCCTCTCTGGTGATCAGTAAGGGTTCCAAGGACGTCGGAACATCTCTCTTGAACGAATCTACAGTAGAGTTCCACCTCTCGCGCCTGAAGTTTTCAAAGAGTCATTGTGTCACCCAGGATATTTGTAAGTGAGTACAAGACGAATTAAAAAATGCAAATTAATAAGTAAAAAATAATTTATCATTCAATTCATAAGTAAATGAATGACCACAAAATAAGTGAATGCATGAATAAAAAGTTATATAATTAATTATTAAATCAATAAATAACTAAAGAAAGAAAAGTAAAATAATTACCAAGCATATAACTTAACATATACAAATGTAAATCAATAAGTAAATATAAAAATTAAGAAATATGAGAATAAATAGATATGAAAAACATAAGTGCATAAATAACTGAATAAATAAATAAATAAGTAAATATATAAATACTTAAAACATGAATATCACAATTGAAAATGTAAGTGACTAAGCACTAACTACATTAATAGCTAAGTATCAATCAGTAAAAGAATTATTTATTAGGGCTATTCACAGGTACAGGCTATCATCAGGTGAATTGGAGGCAGGCTGCTAAAACTGTGACGATATCGTGCAACTGTTCACTTGAGAGCTTGTGTTCTCGTGGGACGGTGCATTTGAGGTTTTCAGGGGTTTCGAGTTCTTAATGGACTCTAAGCAGTTGCTTGGCCAGTTAAGACTCCAACAAAAGGTCTCTCAAGAGTTCCTTTGCCGGGACGAAATGTACATAAGGATAGCCATTTAAATCGCAAATACATAAATTCACGAATTAACAATTTCAGCAAATACAGAAATTACTAAGAATATGAAATAATACATGTTAAATGAGTAAAAATAAACAAAACTTTATGTAAAGGATTAACATTACAATGTCAACAAGCGAGTACATGAATGAAATAAAAAGTAATTACAAATTTCTGAATACCAAAAGAAATACCATTCATACAATTGTAGATGCACTAATTTAAAAAAGCTAATTAAGCTACTAAGCGAAAAGAAAACTAAAGACTGAGTATGCCAATTTTATTAGCCGTTAACAAATGGCTAGTAACTTTTAGACCTAACCAATATATTATGATCATAATGTATGAATTTATTATTTTTAATTATCCGATAATAACATTTCACCTGGTTTTCTCTCTTTCCAACTCTAGCACCCACACCTCCGCCAAGGAAGGTTGCCGCCGGGGGACTGAGTACGAGCATGATGAGCATTGTTAAAATTGCGGCTGTTGCCATTTCCGTGGATGAACGTCTGGCCATTATCTTGAAAGTCCTGGAAAAAGACGACAACATTTCGCGATGAGAGGGCTTACGCGAGAAGGGGATGCATAATTTAGAGGATTGAAATTATCATACATTACAATAATGAATTATTGAACTAATACATCGATGGCATAAAAAAAAGAGAGGGAGTTTATTGCTTAACTGAGGTGCATACTCGGTTAGTTTGGCCATCTAAGCCTTAAGATATTTTAATGTCCATACTGTAGTTCCTGCAGTTTAGTAGCACAATTGAATTTGTTGAACAAAATTATGTCTTTTAAGTATCGTTTAGTCGTTTTCTCATAATTGACCATCAAGCCATTTCCGCATACTAACGAACATTAACTTCCCCGGTTTCAAGATTCCAATGTTAAGATAAGGGCTTTCATCAGGGGGTAAAAGTATGTCTATTTATGGTCTGGTTGTTATTATACCAGCCAGATCCTTTCTTTGACTTACCGTGAAAATTCGCTTTCTTTTATATCTCAGTTTGTCTGTATTTGGTATTTTATTTATAAGCAACACGGCAATCTACTTTGGCTATGTGTTTCAGGTTATATCTTGATATTCTCCCTTCATTGGGACTACTCATAAAAACCTGATTTTCCATATTTTGAGAGGCATGGCAAATGGGCTTTCTTACAGAATTACGTGGAGGAACTCTTTCTATTAACATCTTTTTGACTGTTGACTATTTGACTCCTTTTGAAGTCCGTATCTCACTACAGCAGGTTGTTAACTCACGCAAAACAAAATGACTTAATGCGGCGTCCCCTTACACATTCGATAGTCGTTAACTTATGAGAAATCGAACGTATCGAACGCAGAACTATCACAAAAAAAAAAAAAAAAAAAAATTAAGAAAGAAATGTGTTCTCGTATAATCAAACGATGACCTCGCCTAAGAAATCAACAAACGATTCGAAACAGATGGAAACTCTGTTGATCGGGGAATTCGATGCAGCGGAATTCGTTTAGACAATAAATTGCCAGGCAAGTAGCTTTTACGGGAACGCATACTGAATATGAGGGTTAAAACGTCAACACATGCTAAGTCTCCGCTGCGAGTGCAGCAGAATTATACGGAGTCATCAACTAAGTCGATATGCAAATATGCATCAAATCGTACGGTGAATCATCAAATAAATTACTCTTTGTTCCCGTAAACGGGAAAAAGGGCCCTGGTTTCTGGGCTCAATAACCACCGCCAATAATAACACCTCAATTCTTCCTTCCACCTACCTCCGCAAACACTTCGTGCCAAGAATACTGAATGAATGCAAATACATAGAGAGGGGTTTGATCTTGTGAACGCCGCGTTTTTTTGTTGTAAATGTTTTATTAATCCAGTTTTGAACGTATAAATTTATGTGATGCGCCTACGCCATGACTATAATTAGATTTCGAATGGATTCTTCGTGCTGTAAATAAGAATGGAAATAGACGGAGGAAGAGAATAAAGTGACCACGCTCCTCCGTTTGCGAAAAATCAAAGAAATGATATTTATCCGTATAGCTGGTTATGGATACGCGAGTACCCATTGTTTTTTTTTTTTGTTGTTGTAGAAACTACGCTGAAAAGCAGCTCTCTCTTTGCGACTGTTTGCTTTATCATTCGTTTTGCTTCTTTTGGACAACTTTTTCAAAATCGGCAACTTGAAATGTTGCTGCACCTTGCGAAAAGAAAATGCGGCACACCATAGCAAGTTGTGGAACAAAAATAGCTGACAGATCCATTATGAAAAATATCAAACGAATGAGGAAAGCGCTAGGACGCATAAACTAGGTCTTGAGGTTTAAAGACGACTGGAATCCTATCAGAATCCTTAAAGCGGAAAATAATTATGTCCTAATTTTTGTCTTTTTTGTGAATTTCTGCAATTTAAATAAGATCATAGAAAATTCATATATTTAGAGTTATATTAGAATTTACCAAAACTTGAAAATATTAAGCCTTTCCTGGATGTAAGAGCGATTACAACTATTGTGCTCAAGCTATTCCAGGAACGAAATTACGAGATAAAATGTAAACCATGTAATTAATGAAAATTTAGAGAGTTCAAAAATCATTCAAAATATATTGCAAATATATCGCAGTATAATTTTGTTAAAGTTCTTTAAGACATTCGTAACATTATATATTATTTGATGTCTGCAACTCAAACATGGTGCTTAATGTTCAGTCATCCCTCCAAATCTTCAATAAAGAATATTCTAGAATTTTCTTAACGATTACGTGTCTTCATTTATAGGTCTCTTCATCTTTTGGGATGCACAAATGCAAAATTAAAATAAATCAAGGCTCAACTGCTGCTAATTAAATAAAGTATGCAGATAGCAAGAAGCGTAAATAGGAATAATGATAAATACCGACTCTAACATTTCAAGATTTTTTCGTACCTTACACACCAAACTCAGCGGAAAGTTGTGCTCTTGCTAGTGAAGACGACCTGATACCTAATTTTCTCTTATGCACCTACATTTACGAGCGTAAAATACTCAACTTCCGCTGGCATAATTAATGCCATCCAAATATGGAGCCGCCACATCCATGTTTGGGTCGCATTAATTAGCGGTAATTTAATTTCCCAGCGGGTGTTTATGATTGACGCAAGGAAAACGCGGCGTTCGAAAACAGAAGAATGGAAATAACATCTAAGCAACCGACGATGTATAAGTAGTGGAAAGATAGGGATAAAAGATTCTCGGAAAATGCAGTTTTTGGAGGAAAAAAGTAAGTGGATTTCTTAGGGAACCCTTAATTTGCATTGTTGTATGTGCGTCGGAACGAATCTTGTGAACTGTAGAAAGAAAAAGAAAAAAGTCACGCGGCACAACTTCAGTTGTAGAATGCTTTTTATCCAGTTAGCCAGGAAATCCATAAAATAAAAGAAAGCCAACACAAATTGCCGGTGCATGATACTCATACGCTAATTGGTAATGGCTCGTTGGAGGTATTCAATATATATGGTTCTGAATAATGCATGTATGTCTATGGATTTACCGAGACATATCCAGGCCATTTTTTTTAGCCCACATAGCTTATAATGAATAGTAGCAACTAGACAATGGAAGATTTAAGCAAGCCCATGGCATGTATTAGGATATGGGATGGCCGACAAGAATTTGTTGCCCTTTTTCTCGCCTATGGTCTCGCCTCGTCATCTTACTTTAATATTCATTGAAAATAATAATTTAGTTCTATTTCCTTAGCGTTTCTTGAGGCATCTCATGCTAAATAAACTTGTATGCTTCCCTCGATTGAAAATCGTCAAGTGAGTGTCATGTACTCGCCTGTCAGGGTACATTAGCCCAGGCTAGGAGGATGTCGCTCCCTCTTTAATGCATGATAAGTTCCATTGTCGAAGCCATACTTTTAGTTTATAAAGATCAGCGTTATTAACTCGTCTTTCTTATCTTTAATTTTAACTTCCTATACTATAAATGTGTTATTATTGTTTTATGGTGCATTTAAAGAGGAAAAAGATTTGTTGCGAAAGAAGCATAACAACAACAGCAACAACAACAACAACAACAACAACAACAACAATAACAACAAAAACAATAGCAACAAAAACAACAACAATAACAGAATAGCTTGCGGAGATGCATGTTAACAAAGTATGCCGGTGTGCTGGCAAAGCCTTATGTAAACAAGGTAATCCAGCGCGATTGCCTACCTGGTGTCAGCTAAATAAATTTGCCTGCTTTCCTACCTTGAGAAGTGAACTAGCGGACACGTATTGTGGTATAGTCGAAGAAAAATAGTATGCTTCCCAACCATGTTGTAAACAAAATAAGCCAGCGCGATTGCCTACCTGGTTTTAACCTGTCAACCTCAAAAAGCAACTATGCTGCATCAATGGTGGTTTAAAAAGGCAAAATAGCGTGTGTTCCAACCCTGTTGTAAACAAAGCAAGCTAGCGTGATTGCCTACCTGGTGTTAAATAAAAAAAGAACTTGGTTTCTTGCCTACCGTAAAAAGTGAGCTAGCTCATACCTATCGTGGGTTAATTAAGTAAAATAGTATGCGTTTCAACCTTGCTTCAAAAAAGAAAAAGTAAACAAATAAATACTAAGCCAGCGCGACTGCCTGGTGTTAACTTGTCTACCTTGAAAAGCACCTAGGCTGCATCTATCGTGGTTTAGCTGAAGTGAAAAAGTATTCTAGCGTGATTGCCCACCTGACGTGAATACAATAAAACCTTCTTGCCTTGATACCCGGAAGTAAACTAGGCGATGACCTACATGGGCGTCGACGAAATATTCTAGTGTGGTGATTATGTAGGCGTAAACAATTTAAGCTAGCATGAATGCCTTCCAAAAGCTAAGCGGTGTGTTGTCCTATTCTTGAGTCAGTAAAACGAGCTAGGTGGATTTTCCAGTCAGTTTAACTGCAACCAAAACCTAGCCCTAACCCTAGCCCTAACCCTAACCCTAACCCAAACCCTAACCCTAACCCTAACCCTAACCCTAAACCTAACCCTAACCCTAACCCTAACCCTAACCCTAACCCTAAGCCCTAACCCTAACCCTAACGCTATCCCTATTTCTAACCCTAACCCTAGGCTCTAAGTGCTAAGACTCAAGACTCAAGACTCAAGACTCAAGATTTATTTTCTCAACAAATGCAAACAAAAATTAGGAAGTAACTCCACATCTTATAAACCAAATGGTCGAAGTAGCGCTAAATTCACAACAGCTTTCAGAAAAAAGACAACTCGTTTCAGTTTATAGGACATGCTTCGATCAGCTTTGATCATTTTCAACTAACACAAAAAATTACATCTAAAGCGTTTAAATAAGAGGGCGTGAATACACCAATCTGTCAATAATGGACGTTACAAATGCTCACTCGGCAGCTGATGGAAAATTCCAAAAGGGAAGGCACAAAATAAACTATCAATCAACATCTGCTGTTAAGTATCTACATTATGAAAAACCCACGAGGGAACAACAACTGTGCGCAAGCACGCGCAAATACCGAGGAGCGAACGAAGTGAGTCAGAAGAAGAGCAAGAAAGAAAGGATAGATCTAGATAGAAGACAAAGAGCTACATGGTTAAGTTGGGCGTAAAGGCTAGGTTTTATCCATTGAATAACATGGCCTCCTTCGGTTTACGCTGAAAATCTGTCGGGGCTTCATCTAAAACAGAAAAACAAAGATCATTACACTGGCGCCTACAGTCATCATTCATTTGCAAATGCTTGAAAATGTGAGAAGACTTATCTTTTGCCAAGTGCTCAACAATCCGAGTTTTAAGGTGTCTGGAGGATTCTCCAATGCAGCAGGCGCTACAGTCAGCAGAAACAAATTTATAAATAACTCCAGATTGTAAACACTTGGGAAGCGGGTTCTTTAAGGAAAAGTGAGACCCAGACTTGAATGAAACAAAAATAAGTAATACGATGAAGCAATGGATGAACCTGAGTTTCTCAAGTATGGGCTTTACCACGTCATACCTCCAGCATAAATCTCGAAGTTCGATGCATCACTAATTTCGAAATCTTGAGTCGCTATATATGTGGACATCTTAAAGAGCCATCAAGAGTTGGAGAAGTCGGGGTTCATCTCTCCCACCTCGCCAATAACTACGAGCTTGGCTAAAAGCCATCCTCAAGCACGCTTAGAAAGCACGGAATTCTTAAGCGCCTAGGAAGGAACCGGGACATTGTTATCACACGACCTGATAAGGAAAATGGTGTGGTACTAATGAACCGGGTGGACTATTTGAAAGGAATTAATGAAATTCTGAGCGACTCTACAAAATTCAAACGGCTTGAGAGCGATCCATTTACAAGAGGTGGTCAGTCTCTTTAAAGGTCCTTGCGCCAACTAAAAAGTGTAACATTTAAAATGATGATATAGTGTATATGAATGTTTATCCCCGTGGGTCACAGCCAGCGCGCATTTATGGTCTGTCTAAACTTCCTAAAACTCTTACATCTATCCCATCTCTTCGTCCTATTGTATCCTCTTGCTCTACTTATAAGTACGAACTTGCCAGATTCCTCTCAGGCCTTCTTTCACCTCAGATTCTCCATGAGCACTCTACGCGTGATTCCTTCACATTCGCAAATGATGTCAAGCAGGTAAGCTCATTAGGTAAGATAATGGTTGTGTTCGGTGTATTCAGTCTCGTTACTAATATCCCTTTGCACGAATCCATAGACATGGCTGTTAACCATAGTCTAGAAAATAACTCAAAATTTACGGTAACTATGGTCCAACTTCGCAAATTGTTTTTATTCGCCACTGCCCAAACTCACTTTTTATTTGATACTGACATGTACGATCGAATCGATGGCGTGGCCATGGGGTCCCCACTTGGACCAGAACTTGCGAATCTCTTCATGGGAACAAAAGAAAGAGAACGGCTGTCCGATTATTCTGGTTCTAAACCATGCTTCCACCGGAGGTATGTAGATGATGTCTATTGTTTGTTTAAATCTGTGAGCGATGTTGAGCCTTTTTTAGCGTACCTGAACAGCAGACACCCTAACATTAAGTTCAAGGTAGAATGCGAGACAGATCGGAAGCTGCCGTTTCTTGATGTTTTTTAGATGGGAAAAAAATGGCGATTGTTTCACCACTTCTATTTACCGTAAAGCGACATTTACCGGTCTCCTCACTAACTTTAATAGCTTCTGTACCATTTCATTTAAAATTGGTTTGATAAAAACCCTTATCGACCGCGTGTTTAAAATCAATAGCTCCTGGTCTGGGTTCCACGCAAATCTAGAAAAAACCTCGAGCATTTTAGCAAAAAATCAATTTCCTGAGAACCTTTGCAGTAGATGTATAAAATCGTATTTTCATACCAAGTTTGAATCCCAAGCTAATACAAGTAATAGAATATCGACGGATGAAACAGCGTGTTACTACAAACTCCCTTACAAAGGTTTTGTATCTAACTTAGCTAGCCAAAAAATTCGTAACATGGTTAGTAGGTATTGCGTAGGCATTGATGTTAAGCTTATTTTGCTCATTTTAGTCTGGGTCTTACTTTTCCTTAAAGAACCCGCTTCCCAAGTGTTTACAATCTGGAATTACTTATAAATTTGCTTGTGGTGGCTGTAGTGCCTGCTACATTGGAGAATCCTTCAGACACCTTAAAACTCGGATTGTTGAGGACTTGGCAAAAGATAAGTCTTTCCACATTTTCAAGCATTTGCAAATGAATGATGACTGTAGGCGCCAGTGTAATGATCTTTTTTTTTTCTTTTGTAGATGAAGCCCCGACAGATTTTCAGCTTAAACTGAAGGAGGCCATGTTTATTCAATGGATAAAACCTAACCTTAACGCCCAAATTAACCATCTAGCTCTTATTCTTTCTATCTAGATCTATCCTTTCGTTCTTACCCTCCTTCTTACTTCGTTCTCTCCTTAGTATTTGCGCGCGCCTGCGCACAGCTCTTGTTCCCTCGCGGTTTTTTTTTATTGTACATAGTTGGTAGCAGATGTTGATTGATAGATTATTTTGTGCCGTCCCTTTTGGAATTTTCCATCGGTTGCGGAGTAAGCATTTGTAACGTCAATTATTGACTGATTGGTGTGTTCAAGCCCTCTCATTTAAACGCTTTTGATGTAATTTTTTGAGTTAGTTGAAAATTATCAAAGCTGATTGATACATGTCCTACAAACTGAGACGAGTTGTCTTTTTTTTTTGACCACTAATAAAATATTAATCTAACCCCACAAGCAGTTCAATGAAGAAGTGATATAGTGATATATGCATACATGTGAGAAGGATATGGTAGCGTGGTGAATACTTAGGGGCAAACAATTTAAACAAGCATGAATCTTGAACCAACTGGTCTGTTTTTCTATTCTTGAGTCAATAAAAAGAACTAGGTGGATTTTCCAATAAGGATATTTAGAGTATATAAACCTACCGTTTACTCCTCAGTGAGAGCTGCTTTGCGATTGGTCTGTTGTGACGTCATATTGCGGCAGAGCGGCTTACAAGATGGCGACCGGTCTGCAGCAGTTACCGATGGAATAGCTTTTGCTGGTATGTTTTTTTTATTTGGTTATTTTTTTGCTCAGTCTGACTGTAACTCAAACCCTAACCCTAACCCTAACCCTAACCCTAACCCCAACCCTAACCCTAACCCTAACCCCAACCCTAACCCTAACCCTAACCCTAACCCTAACCCTTTCCCAAACAAGCTCGAACAATCCTCAAGCAATTGAGATTTTCTATGTAACGAAAAGGCTACGAATTAAGGTATCCTGCCGTGCAGCCGCCATATTGACCTTCGCAGTATGTCGGCATGATCAATCGTGAATTGAGGAGTAAATGGTAGCTTTAGGTACTTATTCATCATCATCATCATCATCATCATCATCATCATCATCATCATCATCGTCATCATCATCATCGTCATCATCATCATC
>QQSS02187122.1:0-12500 GCA_003687565.2 Craspedacusta sowerbii | reverse complement strand
TTCATAAATAATTTACAAATAGTTAGCCACAGCGAAATAAAAACTTATCGTACAGCGAACTACAAAAAAGGCTACACTTTCTGAAAAGGATCTCAACCAACTCCATTATCCTTTGAGCAGTCTGACTGATCGGCCGAATATCTTCTTCACATAACTAGCAATTTTCCCACTTAAATCCGAGTCGCAAGCGTCCAAGAATTAAGAGTTCTCAAATTTAGGAATTCCCTCGCACACTAAGCAGATCATGATTTTTATGTTTTTCCTACCGCATGTTAAATTTAGCTTGAAATTAGAAAAGAAAATCTGAGTGACCGGGTCGGAGAACATGCAAAATTAACCACCGTTCAGGACAACTAAAACTCAAGTATGATCAAGATACGGCAGTCTCAAATGGCAACTTAACTAGAAGCGGAACCAAAATCCGGCATCACGACAACATTTATATCTTACAGTGTAAAAGCTAGAAAAATGCAAAAAAAAAATGGTATATATTAAAGCTGTCGCAAGGTAGAGATCAAGATAATTACCTTAAAATACCTACAATCAAAGACGAAAATTGACCAGTAACAAAGAAATTATTTTTAGTCACACGTCCGTCTTCTGCATAAGGAAGTCACTGCGATTCTGACTTCTACCTAGCAGGCCAAGACCCATCGCCATATCCCGTCGTTCCAATTCGTGCTGTAGCGATTGGCGATATTCTTCGAACCAGAGAACGATTTGCTCTAACTCTTTCTTGTACAGACGTTTCAGCATGGTCTGCCAACAATCAAGCTCATGGTATCGAAACATGTCCCACTACATTGATGATATCAAAACGGAAGCAAGTGGAAACGAGTGATAACCATGAGCGTGCAAAAAAAAAAGAGATTTAAGAAAGCAGCGCATAGCAATTCTAGATACTTCTAGCCCTGCCAGATGATCCGTTGTAACTATATACCAAAGACCAGGCACACATAAATAAAACATGAATAAACAAATACAAAACCAAATAAAAATTTATCATAAATACCTTTAGCAGGCAATCCATTTCAGAGGATGCTTTTGCATACACTTGCAACCATTCAGGAATTTCTAGAGCAAGGAAGACTGGAAATCTCACAACTAGAAAAACATACTACTTGTTAAAATTAATAAGAATACAACTACTAAAATCTGCAAGATGAGAGAAATTCAAAGATATCTTAGTTGCACATAAAAACATGTACAGCTACACACAATATTTTGCATAACCCAGATCATTACATTAAACAATCTCAAAAACAAACACAGTAAATTTCCTGAATCGTCACTTAATTCAATGAAAATCTATAAGATAAATCAGACTCTTTCTTAGAACATTACACTTCGTAATACAGAAAGTAAGCACATACCCGCACTAAGATAAGGACTAGGAGGAACATACGACGGTGATTCTTCACCAGAATACAGTGATATCGACTCACTTGCAAGCCCATGCCCAAAGTGGTCCAAACTAATTTAATGAATATAGCAGTAAAACAATAAATAAAAAACATTGAATGTGCATGTAAAACTGCTATACAGCCTAATGGTCCTAAGATCTCATATACATTTAATTTTTAACCAGAACCATGCACAAGCTTTTTGAAAATGCTGCAGCATGCTACCACAACTATTATAAACAGGCTATACAAATAAGCTATTCCCATAATTTACTTACTCAATTCTATACCACAGAATCTATATACCAAGGATTAGGCAAAAAATTAACAGTGACCTAGGCTTAATCCCTTAGCGCTCTGCTCTGGACCAAAGAATGACATTGAAAATGTATAAAGACATTTTCATAACTCAAAAAATATTTGAAAGATAGCATTATACATATAACATATGCTTTTTTGTATCCAACTTTTGCAGCCAACTAGCTAATAAAAGTGCTACCTTGTCTTTCTATAGTGGGCAATAAGGGTATCCAGTTCACCTGGCTCCATTCTCACTGAAGTAAACCAAAACACAAATATGCCACTTAAAAGAACCTAAACAAAAACTTAAAGTCCTAACTGTATTTGAAGGCACCCAAGCTTGAGGAAAGAACCACCTTACAATACCAAGTAGTTCACAAGAGGTAGGCAGAAGAGAAGCAACAACTTGTATAGTCAAGACTACACACTTCCTACATGCCTAAGTATTTCTCTGCTGCATGCTGCTGTTAGCTAAAAACCATTAGGCAATATCTAAGCATCCTTCAAATTTTCATCTAATTTTCTAGCAGCTAGTACCCTATCTAGTGTCTCCATGAATTATAGCCCTTGCCCTAGCTAACAGCACCACCAAAGCCTTGGATTATGTTTATGACAAATTGCATTTAATCTAAGCTTACGAACACTTTCAAATCTGTTTGCTGTTGTAAGAGCGTATAAGAAAAGGCTTGTGGTCATCCAAAATATTAGTAAAGCTAACATGTAGAAGAAAACAGGCTAAAATTAACTTGAAAAACCTGAACAAGGAATACAACAATAAAACTAAAGAATAAAGAATACCTCGACGTGAAGGGTCTTTTCTACCAGGCGGCACTTGATTAGGCCTTTGAATCATTATAGAACCTGCCATCCTTAAATCAGGTGCAGAGGCACTCATTCCCATGTTTTTGCTAACAGAGTTGACTTCTTCGCTAACACATTCTTCAACAGCATGAACTCTTTCATCATAAACAGCGGCATCTTGAACACTGTCAGCAAATTTTAATGGCGGCAATGGCAGTGTATTGAACCTGTCTATATAATACTCTTGCCTCTTTTTAAACAGCTGTCCAGCACTTAAGCCATTGCTAGAGTTCACAGTTGCATCAGCTAACTGACCTTTTGCAGATATAAGGTTTTGTGTTCTCATAACAAGTTTGTCACTGGCTTCAGTATCCACAAGCCTCTGAAGCTGCCCATCTCGGTCACATGGATTAAGTACATTGCTAATCACATCCTCGCCAGAAACACCAGGTCCAGCTTGCCAATAATTAATCATACTTACATTATCTGTTAGCACCTTGTTATTCTCCTGAAGTAAATGGTTGATCATTGGCGTATCAAGGTTATCAGATCGTGTTCTTTTATTCAGCCTATCAATAACTGCTTGAGATTTTTTTCCAGGATACGGTGGTGGGTGGCGATAGTTGTTCAGTATGAACTCCATTCTCCTGTTGTATTCTTCTTCAGAAACACTCTGCTCAGAATCCATATGCACCCCAATAACTTCACTAAGCACTTTGTGAGCTACAACATGCTGCTCACCTATAAAATCATTATATCCAGCAACGTCATCAAGTTCATCGAAGCTATCATCAAGCCCTGACTTGCTGTCAGCAAGCGAAGCCTTTTTCTTACGGGTAAGAAAAGGAACAAGCTTTTTTCGGACACCCTTAACTGAGGCATTGGCCTGCATGGCTATTCCACCTTTAGCTGGCAGATACTGTTCAGATATATCAGAAGCGCTCATGTGATTGTTGGATCTTAGAATAGGAGCGGACTTATCAAGCAATCGCATTGATGGGGCAGAGTGTTGAGAAGATGACTCAGAGGAGACATCAGGATAAACTAAAATAATAGAAAAAATAAGAAAGTAAAACGATAAGTGGCTACCTGGAAAAACCTTTTTTCACATAAATACATTTTATATTCAAGACTTTTTGGCACACCCGCACTATAACACATGGTACATGCTGAAGGCAGACTCAATATTAATTTATCTAAACACAACTAGTGCAAGCATTCACTAATAACCAAAGGAATTATTTTGTTCAAGTTTTTATTTAAGTCAAAATAAAAATTACAAATCTAGCTACCCTTCTGCACACCAGCAGGTCTTCTGATGTACTGTCCATCAATGCCATTAACCGGCTTTACCACAGTTTCCTTTTTCTTGAACATTTGTTAACTGACATTAAAGCTAGCAGCATGGGCTCTAGAAAAGAAAGCATTCAAAAGCAACAAAATAACTACAATAAGCATCTTTCTGCAACAAGACCAACAGAGTCTCATATCAAAAGGAAAGGTCATTCCCAAGAAGCACACAAGCTTATGCATGTTAAGATTCCGATTTCACAGGCATCACGAAAAGCGCAATCATCAAGCCTGAAAACCGCAGGATTCACTGGGGCGGGGGGGGGGGGGGAGGGAGAATTTTACGCGTCTTACGAATCACCCGGGCGCCGAAGGAAGATGTCTCGATAAATGCTGAAGCGTGCAAAACATTCGTGTGCAAAAGGCATGTTCAGATAAATTCGTAAGCAGAAAATCTAAGGTTCACAAATTTTAGCATTGTTGCTTGAACCGCGGTCTAAAATCAATGCACTATGACAGAAATGAAGACATCGCTTTTTCAATTTTCTTGATTATGAAACCAAAAGCCATTGTGTCCGATTGCCAGCATAGTGATTCCATCAAGCTGAATATGCCTCTTGTCGTCATTTTTTTTAGTGCGACCTGTTTGACGAACAGATATATCATGCTTACACAGATACATACATGCATATACGAATATGTCATGCTTTTCATCTCGAAGCATGACTTGACCCTTATAGACATCCTTGCCAAAAAACAAGCAGTTTATGTAGTCTACGAACTTGATATCCTGTTCTAGGCATCATTTCAATACCCCAAAAAACCGGACGACTTTTACAAGGATTTTGCCGATGATGTCACAAAAAACGTTTTTGATCCGTCTGAGCAACACGAAAAAGATGAGAGACCAATTATTTTCGGAGAAAATTAACAAGGTAATTAGGCACATGCACGAATAATGGGTTAGGTGGAAAGATCATGACAGAGTCTAGCATGGCGACCGAAATTGTAAGCGTACATGAAAGTTGACGATAAGGATGCCTCCACAAATACCTTTCTCAAAACAAGTAACAAGTCAATTTCCATCATATATTATAAACTAACACCAGTTTTTCTGAAACGCGCTTGCCATGATAACTCCGGATGATGTAAGAATGAGCCAGTTCCAAGTCATATTATTTCAAGATCGTGTTCTTAAATGCTTGCAAGATCGCTTCCCGTAGGTAAACATTTGTCTTCAAGACGTTATTATGATAAAACCTTAGCGTTTTTCTGTGGAAGACTTTTCCAAACTTTAAGCATGCCTATAGTCTTCATCACTTACATGTTAACATGTTGAGATCCCTCTAAAAGGGGCCTTTGGCTGGCAGCTCCCTCTCGTCAAGTTTCTTTCAGGTGTAGATTTATTCATATAGATAGACACCTCATAAGTTTAAACATCTCCGCATCCTTTTATTCTTTCTCTAGATTCTGCATCGCGAATATGCCCATTTGCTTGACAAACTGCCTATATTAAGGGTCTAAACCTTTAGCTGTCCCTGAAATGAAGCTCGATTTTCTTGTATTTTGTATTGGCATCTTTCTTATCAATGTATTTACCGACTATTATCTCAACATCAAAGCTAAGATCAGTCTCCGATTATTAGAAGCTGCACCTATATTGCCAGTGTTGACATTTTCTTCTAGTTCTTTAGCGATCAGGTGAGCATCGCACCCACTCAAATTGTGAAACACGTCCGGTATAAACGACGCTAGCTTGAATTTTAAATTAAGCATGGTATGTGCTGATCCTCGGTAGTCCTACCTGCCCGTATAGCGGCAAATGATCTACGAAGTTCTTATCTTCTCCTGTGAAGTCTTTTTGACAAAGATGACACTTGCCAAAATTTTAGATATCGCAAACATTTAATTTTGCTTAGTGGGTTCATAGGTTTTTCGGAAGTCATTCAATACAATCGCTTAGCTTCATTTTAATAGAGTTGCAAAATCCACCACGTCTGTCGTACGAAAACTTGCTAAGCACACTAGTTGCGGATAGTAGGTTCGTATTCATTTAGTTTTTTTCTCTTCTTCCTTTTCAGAAACTATTCCAAAAGCTCTGCATGGATTACAAATGGCACTTTGAACTGACAATTGCCAAGATTGAATTTAAGGATAGCGCCAGGTTAAGGCTTGTCTATCAGCACAGCTTAGCTCCTATTACAGTAGCTGTAGTAAATATCTCTAGTCTGCATAGAGTTCAACCAGATCTAAGAATTTATTCAGAAATCTTGTTTATTACCGCTGGAGCTGTTTTCTTTTGCAAGTATTCGTTTTATTTCTAATAACGTAGCGGTACTTTACTTCATTTCTTTAAAGGCGAAATTGAACTCATTTTTTTTTTGAACTCATTGGACTTTGTATTAACATTTGGCACATGTTCTGCAGAATCTGAGTTGGAATTGCTCAAAGACCTCAATTTTATTCACCGGCATCGGACATGTCACCCTGAAAAACGTACATGCTGTCAACAGAACGAATACGCTTTTCAATTTGTAGGACATCTTTCGAAAACATCTTTTTTCATTCTCAGCTAAGTTAACTTTACAAGAGACCAGTATGACTTTATAGGAGGCGTGAACACTCCACTTTTGTTAAAAACTTCTACATCAAAACGTTTAACACTGCAGAGGCGAAGGGACGGATGGAGGATAAATAATTAAACGATGCTTAAACCACCGCTGAGACACCTGTTGTAAACAGATACACTTAAAGGACAACAAGTGGAAAGGGGACGAACAGCTACACAGAAAGACCAAGGGATACTTGATGAATTAAGGTTAGGTTTATACCACTGGATATACATCGCTTCCTTGAGTTTCCTTTGGAGGTCTGTGACAGCATGATGTAAAACAGAGAAACAATCGGCCATACATGACTGCTTACCGTTACTATCCCTAAGGTGCTTCCAAGCATGTGACGCCCTATCTTTTTCTAAATGGTTCTACGATTCTGGTGTTGAAATGTGTGGAAGTTTCTTCAAAATAGCTAGCATTACAGCCAGCATAATTAAATTTATAAATAACAACAGACCTAAGACTTTAAGGAAAATTATCTTTCGTAAAAAAAGTAGTAACTAACCTTAAAGGACTTGAAGACCAATTTAACGATGATATATTTTGTGTCTTTAATAATATTGCGGAGGTGTCTCCGTTTCTTGAGTTCCTTAACTTTAGACGTCCTAATATAATTTCTTGAATCTTGAATCTTGAATCTTGAATCTATAAAGTTTACAGTCAAATACGAAGCTAATGGGCAACTAACCTTCCTTGACGCACTGGTTGAACGCGATGGTTTGGTAGGCCAAAATGATGCGCAAACCAATTATGAGTTACACAACTATCCAAGTGGAAGGCATCCTCATAGCCGGAGCCGAGCCAATCAGATCAAGGTTGCCACTCTATCAGGAGCTCTAACATCAATCCACCGGTGTAGGTCATATTAACAAGAAGGAAAGAGAGACTCATTATCGCAGACATAGGTCAATTGCCATAAGGCCGCATAAGCATATCATCCTAACTTGATCAGCGGGTTCACACCGAGACCAAAACAGCTTTACATGCGAGGAAAGGGTGTAGGGACCTCCGGCAAGAAGCTTAAGTGAGACATCGTTTTAACAAAATAAAACATTTATACTTTAAATAAAACGCCCTTGATATGTTTAAAATTATTTTAGGCATTTTGATACCAGCATTAATACTGCTTTCAGTGATACATCAGGCATTTCTTATCGTCAATATAGATCACACGGATAATGAATACCTAATGAACACCAAGCAACTCTCACACCATCACCATATATCACAATAAATAGGATAAACCATTACCAAGTGTATAAATAATTGCCAAGCAATCTTCATATCATAAACCATTGCGTGCACCATAGAAGAACGGAAAATCAAAAGTAAGGGAAGCAACATCAAGAAGTAAAAGTACAATATATAAAAATTCCATCACAGAGACGGAGTTACATGTATGTATTCAGAGTTATACGTGCGAAGCAATTATTACTGTCGTGATGTGCTGTTTAAATCAAGACTTGGAACTGTGTGTTTTAATATTTAGACCACAAAGGTTATTGCAAGCGTTACAATTAATTTTGCTGCTGCCATATTTCGCAGTGTGTCTGAGTGGTAGTAATAATTTTGGTAAAATAGCTCGTGTGATCGAGTTAGAAGTTCTTAAATTGAAGTAGTCATACATTAACAAGCAAAACTTGAATATTATAGCACCTTTTAATTTTAGCATTTCAAGTTGTGAAAAAAATTTTGAGGTCGGACCTTTAGAATTCGAAAATGTTTTTAGTCTGATTGCCTGTTTTTGTACTTTAAATATTCTGCCTAGCACTTTTTCGTCAGAAAGCCCCCAAGCCATGCATCCATAGGTCATATGAGTGTGAAAAAGGTTCTAATATGTCGAAAGAGCACTACCCTTCTAACTCCAATTCTACACTGTCAATGTTTGTGTTGATTTTAAATTGATATTTTAATAGATTGAGTAGCACAGCAATTTTTACATAGCGCTTTGTTAGTGAGCAATGTTTAGGTGAAAGACTCCAATTGTACTGGTGGGCTTGAACTTGTGATCAATAAAGCTAGTTAAGTCATGGTAGCGAGAGCTGTTACTAATAAATCAAAGCTCGTCTAAGCTGATGGTCTGTCCATAAAGTTTGTCTATGAGTGATCGTGCGCTATAGCAAGGCAAAAGGTTTAGATTTAAATTTATTGTTTCCTCTAAAGCAGCAAGACTTAGAAGTATACCCTTATCGTCCAGCTCGTAAAAAGGAACTTCAACCGGAAGACAACATGTATCCAGGCGCTGGGTTTGGTAAATTTTTCATTTGTAATTTTAGAGCACTTACTGGAGAGACAAAAAAATGAGATGAAGATGAAACGGAAAATGTTCTTTACATGATTTACATTTAGTTTTGTCGGACCTACGTTTTTACAGTTAGGAGACGTCGAAGAAGGGCAACGGGATTGTAACAGGATTAAATAATAGATTATTAAAACGAACTAATGTGCATAGATATAGCAGTGAGAATTAACTCAATCAGATCGGTTTATTGGGCCAGCAATGGAGCCTAATGATTAGCAGAAAATCTTGAGAGCAAATTAACCACAACAATAATTTTGAGCACTTGAGAGACAGTCAGGCGACTATCTCTTATAATCAATCATTCGTTTTGTTTTCCATCCTGTCTTAAGTTAGCAAAGGTCACCCCAGTCTTTAAATCTGACGTTACGTACGTATGTTCTAATTACGTCATAATACTTAAAGAGGGTAGCAATGAGCATAGTTGCTCTCAATCCTAACATTGACACAATGAATCTCTTGCTTCTTAAGCCCGAGCTGAGCGGACGCCTTGCTAGAATCTGATGTTATCCTAAGACTGCACGCCACCCCTTGACATGCCTTTTAAATATCAACAGAAAACAATATCCTTATCAACGCTAAGTCAAACTCAGACAAGGGTTTTGAAAAACTTTCAGATAAGCTGGCTACTAAGCCTTCACGTTCAAAGCAAGCTTACTCACACTTAAAGGGGAATGGCTATGCGTCTTACGAACGCTGAAGTAGCGCTCAAACTAGCCGCGGGGGTGCACGGTGATTGAGCTTAAATTCTCAATTACAAGAGAAAAAATGTGCAGATTTTAAAGGAAGCTAATATTCTGTAAACCTAATATTGCCTTAGGTTGGTTTTCTACATAGACGGCCATATTAATGCGAGCCTCCGAACAGCAGCTGAGTTTGGTGCCTGTTTCAAGGTTTTCGTAGCGTCACGTTTTAAAGAAGTAATGGACTTTGCTTGTTTCAATTTATCCTGGAGCGAGAACGACTGCGTAACAGCAATATATTTAGTTATCTTTCCTACGAATTACTTGCTTGAATTTCTTTTAAAATTGTTGTCAAAATTGCTTACAAAAACATAAACCCAAAGTAAATTATTAATTTAAATTAACCTTATAACTATTACAGCTACTTGGAAGTAGATTAGTTGTATCGAAACTGTAATGGAGAGCAACCGTAGGAGGAAGTGATGCGTCCTTGTAAAGATATGCGCCATCTATATAACATCCGCATACTAGGATGAGGCTTCAAGATATCTCGCTTGCGTAATAGAGAAATCGCATCATGTGTTAGTCGTGGAGAAAATGTCAATGCTTTCTCCATTACCTACGCCTTTACATATCCATCAGAGAGGAACAGCACTTGAGCTCGAAGCAATTCCTCGTTCGCTTTTGCTCACCATTCAGATTCAAGCGAGTATGATTTCGCGGAGCCCTTAAAGCTTTGAAAATTTTGAAGTGAACGTACGCCATCTCATATACCAGATTGTTGCAAAGTAGCACGAGACATCGAAGCTTCTTAGTCTACTTATGCCCCCGGAGCGATGGCATTACGCCTGCCTAATTCCGCTATCTCGGTTTCACTAGAACTATCGTTCTGGGACGACGCAGTCAGGGTGATGCGAGGAATAATCGTGTAGTGCATGAATCAAGGGAAAATGTAGCTTGCCGAATCTCACCGGGTGTCGAAGAAATGAGTGAGTTTATGTCGATTGTTGTGTATTATTACAGGCAACCATAACTTTGTGCTTCTGCCTGCATAATACCTTGAGTATATTTGCATGGCGCCCAAAACATGGGTAGCAATAAACAATTTGTTTTGCTACTGAGAAGAAAAATAGAGGAAAACATTTAGATGCTCCGTTCATTATTCGCTTGTAATTATTACCGAACGGGCGTTAAATCATGAGTGTGTTTTCCTTTGCACCATTATAACTTGAATATACATTACAAATTGAATATAACCATACAAATGTATCTACTATTAACTATTTCACACGCGATTATATACTTACGAATTACAGATCTGGTATTATATCTGATATTCAATATGATATATAACGCAAAAGATGCTCTTGGGGCGAAGGCGACTGGACGTCTGTATCAGTTTTGAATATTAACTCGACTCACGACAAGTTATCTGCCTGTATGTTGTATACTGTATATTGCTTGGTGCTGTAGTTTATTCTTCCTCATCGATATTCAATACCTATTGCTCGCTCTTTAGACGAAGGAGTTGTTGTCATCATCGTTCTTGTCTGCGTATTTCTATCGGTTCTCATATTTGCACTAATCCTTGTTGGCTGGCGGCAATGGCGAAGATCTCGGTAAGCGAACTGATGCGGTCTGTTATAAGCTTTCATTTGTTTTGTGGTTCGGATCTGATTACTAGCGTTATCTAAATAAGAACGTTTGCTCTCAAGTAATTGAAGAACGCTTAGAAAAACCTCATTGAAGATAAGTTATCTTAAACCAAATTTTCAAACTATAAAAGCTTCTCTTTTCCCTGCAGTGTCTGCATGGCTTGTCATCTGTGGCCTGCATAAGAGCAGATCACGGTTTGCTCTGGTGGAAGGTACTATACCTGCCCCTACAACCAAAGAGCTGAGTAAACTAGTGAGAAAATATCACATCTGACAAACTAGAAATTCACAAGTTCCTCAGTACCCCTCTACTGGAGGCACTGGTGAATTTCTTAACTTGGCCGATTTCAGATTTAGGTGCTCGTGTGATATGAGCCTCACTGTGCGGTATTCGGTATTCTAGGCCACTCCAACCTTTACAATTAGGAGATCCTTCTCTGTAAAATTCTTAGGTATTATTTTGGATGAAATTTAACTTGGGCCAAAAATATATCAACTGTTGAGAAGAAAATTTCCCAAATCGTAGGGATGTTGGCAAGAACCAGAAAATACCTTAGCCAAAAAGCGAGTAGAAGATTTTACTTTTCGTTTGTACATCCTTTCATATGGTTTGGGAATATAGCATGGGCAGCTACACACACACAACAAAGTCATCAAGAATCCACAGATTGCAGAAAAGAGCGGCACGCATCATTATCTATGCAGATAAAAGCTCTCATTTACGACAAATTATGTCGCAGTTAATCATGCTTAATGTATACGAGGTTAATTTGTTGCAAAATCTTGCTTTTATGTTCAAGCAAAAGCATGACCAACTTCCTTCACTCCATAATGAGAGCTTTCACAGGGTTAACCATTCATATGACAATGGACTATCTAGGTATGGGTATAAGTAAAGTGCTCCTCTTAACCATAAAAAACTCAGCATTATGATACATGGGCCTTACATCTAGAATGGTTTTGGAAGCAACAAAAAAACAAAGACAAGTCCACATAGAGTAATATCTCTGCTAATGGTGCCCAATGAAAAGACCGATGGTCTTCTAGGGGATCCATGCCCGGAAGCAAGTAAACTGGACTAACAGCAGCATTCTTATCTGTATGCATTACGAAAGGCATCATCGTATGTTTGCAATATTTTCGATGGCGAATAGCTACACTTTAGTACAAAAATGAAATGAAATATAGCCTGAGTTGCACAAAAACCAATAGTCAAAATAAAGCTCGTAGGGATAGAATTGAGCACAATCCCATATCAGACTGGCCCATATATGCATTTGCATAGATGAGTCCTTTTATGTTTGTGGTGATCGAATGTTGTACCTAGCAGAGGAAATATTCATGATAAATTGCATATCTTTTACTCCCTGAGTGCCTAATTATGTATATATATATGTATATATATATATATATATATATATATATATATATATATATGTATGTATATATATATA